>SSSI01008237.1:0-13658 GCA_004796505.1 Oryzaephilus surinamensis | reverse complement strand
ATATTATTATTGTACGAAAATATAATCCTTGTTAAATATATTATCCTTTGAGAAAATATACAACAATATAATGCAAACTACGTTTAATAATGCAATTATAATTGCATTCTGTATAGGTACTTTTTCACAGAACAAAAGCGAAATTAAACGACAAATTATAAAATCTATTGCAATTATTGCCAATTGGAGCAAAACGTGCCTCCATGCACCGTTTCATATATATTTAAGTTTTCGAAATAATGAACATTTTTATCCATTTATATAGTTTTAAAACAAATATATACAAATTTTTCGTTAATATACATAAATATATAAATGAATATGAGAAAACCGCTTGCAAATATAATTTTGAACAAATGATACACAAAAATATATAAATTTGAACAAATGAAAGAGTGGTGCATTGTTGTAAGCATACACTACCTACATTAATATTATTGTACAATATTTAAGGTCCATTCATTTAGGGATGAAAAAAATATGATTGGTCCGCTTCCATGTGATTGAATTTTTGAAATTTTATTGATCGAAAGCAAGGTTATAAGGTGACAAATCTAACAATTATTGGATAATTTTAAAAAACGTTATAATTCAAGATGGACGATTTTTCATCCCTATCTGAATTCAGTATAGGTACTAAATTGTTGATTATGACGAAATCGCGAATGCATACAACAATACACTACGTTTTCATTTGTTCAAAATTATATTTGCAAGTTCTTTGCTTATATGTTATTTATTAATATACTTTAAACTTTAAATATATGTATGTACATACATGAACGAAAATCTTCGTATATGTATAATATACCTATATACATATTATACATGGATCATGGATGTATAAGAATTATAAACAATTAAATTAAGAAAGTTTTAAATAATGATGTTCAATACATTGATATAAATTTTATAAACAAATATCTGAAAAATGTTTATGGACATGAGAAAATACAACAATACAATACAAACGAGAATACAAACTACGTTTAATGATCCAATTATAATTGCATTTTGTAGACTTTTTCCAATGAATAAAAGCAAAATTGGACGACAAACTTACAAACTATATAATCTGTTGGAATTATTGCCAATGGGGACCAAAACGTGGCCCCAATATACACAATTTCATATATATATAAGTTTTTCAAATAATGAAAACTGGTTTTTATTCATCCAGAGAGAGCTTTTTACGGTTTTGTATTGGAAAAGATTCGAAATAGATTGATTGACAAAAGCGGTGCTTTTAATAGTCGTTAATTGGCAACCACCAATCCGGAACCTTTTCATCCCCCGCCATGGAAAACACACACACACACACTGATGATAATAAATAGGTCCGAAAAGCTCTTTCTCTCTTTGCCTAACTATACTAGAAACTATACGACGAAAATCGAACCCAAAAACCGGCCAGACAATTTATTACTTTATCGATTACGTATTATATTCCACCTATTTCGTGTTTTTAATCGGCATTTTTTTAACACACAGAGGCAGATATTTTTTGGTGAAAAATGCTTTGTCTTCTGAAATTTTCACCCCATATATAACATTCGTTGAAAAACGCGACGTTTTATATTATTATTAGTTATATGGGATGAAAACAATGATTTTTTGATTGTAATTTTATTATAAATAAATGTCATGTGTGCCTGTATATAGACGATAAAAATAATTAAAAATGAAATGTTGCGGCCGTAATAGTAATGGCAGGTATATGCATGCATGGAGAGAGGGAACAAATGAGTGACAAAAAAAATGGGCCCAAACTAATAACGCATTACAAATGTGGACATTTAATTTAACCTCAACATATATGAGTCTTTTTTGTTTAAAATGTCAATCAAAATGTCATTGGCAATAATTTTCTCTAAAAATAGAATCAGCTTTACAAGTATAGGTACATATATTTTAAACAAAAACAAATTATTTAGTTTTCCGCCACTAAATCGTATTATAGAAAAAATTTATAGTTTCCATTAAATTTTAATTACCTTAAAAAAATCCTTGACAATTATTAGTCTATAAATAACGCTTTTAAACATCTTATCATTATTTTACAGCACCAACGAAGAATATTTTTGATTCGCAAAAATTTATCAAAAACAACAACATACTTATATAGTTATAAATAATATAATATATAGTGTTAGTATGTTAGGTAAAAGCGTCTTAAAACCAAAGAGATATATGGAGGTATAAGCGCGACATGGGGCCTTATTAATCACGAAAGCACGAAATGCTAATTAAAGATTCCGTAGCCCCCCCTGAAACGTAAATTAAAAGCTTTTCAGTTTGCTTAAAGCGTTGAAAACGGGTTACTAAACCATCTCTTCTTATACTTCATGTACATATACATATATACATACATATAAGTATCTCTTCTCATCAGCTTTCACAACATCTTCTTAAAATATATAATATATAAACTTGTAAAATATACATTTGGTTACTTTTAGAACTTTAGTAGCAAAAAAAAATACCGTTAATACACCAATCAAAGAGAATTACAATGGATGGATTTTAATTAATTAAACCACTAAAACTCCATTAGTTAACGTTGATGATAATTAATATGAATATTTCAGATTTTCCGTTTGAGAAATCAATTTCGACAATAAATGTGTTAAGAAAGGGTTGTTTATTTTAATCACACAAATACAGTGATATTAATTTCTATTGAACGTAATTGTCTTTATAAGGATCATTTATAGATATACCATCTAAAGTTTCTAAAGTAATACCTTATTATATGTAACTGTATTCTTAATTTCTTATGCATATGTATACAAATATATATACAAATTCTTCGTGTGTGTGTTACGTATTATCTATATATGAGAAAATTACATCTAAATATAATTTTGAAGTTTTGAACAAATGAAAGTGTGATGTATTGTATGTACATATTATAAAATATACACCACGCTCTCATGTGTTCAAAATTTTATATATCTGAATGTCAATATTATATTTTCAGCAAGTATAGAGAATATTTATTTGTATATTTGTTGAACATAAAAGGACATTATTTTTATTATATAATATACAAACTAGTAAATGATGTTTTTAAGACACATTTGACGACTCAATCATTATGTCACATATATTTAACATTAGTGAAAACAATTATTTAATATACCTAAATAAAATTAATTTGAGAACTGTTTAATTTCCTATAAATTTTTTCTGTGCGAAAGCCTCAACTCGATTTTAATTAATCGATTTTCTATTAATACGGGTATTTGACCAAATTCAAGTACCTATATGTATATGATTATTCACAGTGACTTAATTCATAGTGGGTATTTTATAGTTTATGTGTTGGTCGAATATAACTTTTCTCACAAATTACAAATCGATCCCTTAAAGTATTTTCGCATTTATGTTAGCCAAATGAATATGCATAACAACATTGGAGATTTATTTTACAGTTAATTACAATTTTGCATTGCAAATTTACTTATACATGTACACGTTTATATTATATTATATATCTGACTAGCTAACTTGTATACATACATAACAAATATAATATTAAACTACATATAACATTTCTATATTTAGGTCTAAGAAAACTAGCAGAGAAAAAGTTTTTGAGTTGATAAAATTCTATATTATAATATAGTTGAAGCGAACAAAGAAACATTTTATGATTGTTAACTAACATAAAGGTAAATTTATTATTATTATAAAATTTAACATAGATTCATAATTCATGGGCTCATTAATCAACTAGTCAATGTTAGGAAAATGCGTCATTGTTTCTACAAAGGGTGTATTTTGTATATTATTTAGTTTATAACTTTAAACTGGATGACAATCTATAATAAATCCTTTTGGACAATTTTTTTTTTCAACAACAACCACCACCACATGGAAAAAAAGACCAAACAACATATTATGTCAGACTTTACAAAAGTGTAAATTTAATATATTAACATACACATATATATGTTTCTACCCCTATTTTACACTTTGTTTAATGCACGAAAGTGGAAAAGGAAAAAAGGGGTTAATAGACCACCTTAGTGGCGTTACAACCATTCACCTCGAATAATGTTCACAACATTTTTTTTTCACTCTCACACCAACATTTTAATGTTACCAACTATTTGATATTTGAATTTATCGTAAAAGAATTTACACATATAAAAAAAATTGTTTAATAACGTCATATTATTAGAATATTTTAGATTTATATGTAAAGAGAAAAAAAAAATGTAAAAACATCACACCAAATACGCTTTTCATACCAGAAAAATTCTATTCATTTCATTCAAACAAGATTTTCAGCAATATATTTACGTGCATGTATGTGTGTGTGTGTGTTTCAACCCCTCGACAAAATCGTGTGTTATATACATATATAGGAACGATGTGACAAAGTAACATGAATTTTGTGGAAGTGACATGGAAATCGGAAATATGCGTGTATGACAAATACATGTCACAAAGAGGCGTCTCTAACACATATATGTACATACGTATACATATAACTTTTTGAAAGAGAAAAGGTACTACATACTCGTACTTCAATCTTGAATATATAGGAATTTGACTACTTGGAAACAACCACTATTACCATCACCATTACCGTCTTCTAATATACAGGGTGTTATAAAAGATTATACCAAGAAATAAAATATTATCTCAAGCAATATTAAACGGGATACACAAGCCACAAAATTTTTTTGGACCATGCAGATAATCGTTAAATAGGCTCATTTGATAGAAAATTTAATAAAGAATCTTTTATGTCTCTAGAAATTTTTTATTTAAAGCTGTCATTTTCGAGAAAAATGCAGAAAACTGAAAGAATGTCATAAATTCATAATGTAAAACTAATCGTAAATCAATTGTATAAATTATAGATACATATTTGTAAAAAGTTAATGTTTATAGGAATTTGATTCATTTTAAATTTGGCGCGAATATTTAATTGTCTAAAATTCGGTTATTCCAAATTTAATAAATAGTTATTTGTTTTATAAGGCTAGAAACTGAAGTTTTGCCAGTGTGAGTTAATTTGAGGGCTGAGGCCGTAGGCCGATATATCAGTTGGAGAAAAAAATATTAGGTATTTACAATTCGGGCGGGAAGCTGTTGACCTACGGTCTCGACAAACAATGCTCATTCTCGACACTAAAAAACAATCGCTTGGGGTTCTTGTTATAAGAATAACTATTTCGTTCAAAATTTCATTTTGATTAGTACAATATTTCATGACATATGAAACACCCTGTACAGTATTTCATTTCGTATATAAAAGCTGAAACGATGGTATTCCAATCTGAATTTCTGAATTCAAATAACGCATTCACACCACCACCACCACCAAAAACACTATATAGAATTATAGAAAGACATACACAAAGCACTTTCTATCACCCTTTCTATATATCTACATATAATACACATTTGTATATGTACATACATATATGTATGTACGAGTATGTAGTATATGTAGAATGGAATTATGCTAGTTTATACTAACATGGGAAAAATAACATGTGTGTGGTTGAATTTTCGTAGTTTTGCCACTATGTGTGGATTTACCTTTACAGAATTGGAAGGATATTTTGATGTTGTAATAACAAACAATCCAAACCTAACCAGTCCGGGCAAAATTATATTATCGGACATACAAATATTATTCTAACAATTGGAAATAATTTGCGATTTAAACAAGAAATTTTATTGAAAACAACAGTTTTTTTTTTGGTCTCAATTCAGAAAAATCTAATCAAGATGTATATAAAAAAATCTAAACTAATTTTTCGTCGTTCGTTTATTCTCCCTCGCGCTGAAATGTTCGCTTTGTCTTTATTAAAAATAGCACTTGATTAAATTTTAATCAATAATACAACTATATTCCGACTTTTGAATACATACAAAATTGTGACTAAAAACTAATTAAACAAGTTCAATTTTGTGCATTTTTTTTGTTGTACTCGTATAGTAATAAAAAACAAGAATGTAGAATGCAAGCAAAAATCACGGCAAATTTTTACTTCATTTAAACAAGCAAAGCTAAAACTTGCAAACCAACTTAGTTAATTAGATTTCTGTTTTGTGCTTACAATGACTTTCGTATATATACCTGCATGTTATAATTTTTTCTCTATTGTTTTTGTTGTTCTTCTCCTTTTCCTATTATAAATACATATACATGTATATAAACGTTAGGAAATAGAATTTTCACTCCACTTGCAGTTATTGTTGTAAATTTGGATGGAACGGATATTAAGGGACCAAGTTTTATGGTAGATTATGAGTTTTATAGAGCAGAAAATCGTGCTACGTGAAATTTACAAAAGCATAAAAATAGTCCTCGAAACAAATAAAATAAAATTAAAATCACATCCTGGAATTCGAGACTATACTAAATATATATTTATTTATAGTCTCGTACATGTATTTTATTTGATTCATTCATGTGTAAAGATAAATAATGATATATTATTAGGAAAATGAGATGATGGTGCGCATTGTTAGTTTATATACATAAAATATAAAAAACTGTTTATAGTACAAAATCGTATAAATACCAAACAACACAGAAAACTTTCCCAACTCGGTCTCTCCCCCTTTTGTTACTAAACAGTTTTCCAAACTGTTATCAGTTGGAACGGACGATTATATAACAATCGTATACACTTTTATGTACACAGAGGCCTAAATGGTGAAATTACTTTTTAAACAGTATTATTAAGTTTTGTTTTAAAATTTCACACCAGTTAGAAAACGCGACCAACATTGATTACAATTTATAACTTTTTAAGGGAACTCTTATTACAAAAAAACATTAGAAAAAAATTATTAAACAAAATAAACAGGCAAAGGGGTTAGAATTTCTATGCAATACAAAAAGTCATTCTCGTGGGTGTCACAATCAGCAATCGCATTTACACTATAGGGACCATATATAAAAGATACAAGACTTGATTTAGTCGAGTTTCGTTAACGAACACACACACACACCCCAATACAAGAGAGGAAAGGAAGACAGCAGCAGGCAAGGGAAAAAATGTTACACGAACAACTTGAAAAAACCTAGATCAAAGTGCCCTTTAATTGCTATAACATTGGCAGTGTGTTAAAGAAGTCCCATTTCCTGTCACATCCCTCTTTCGGATAACATCATTTGGTGAACTTATTGAAACAGAAAAGTCATTATTTGGCTGTCTTTATTTCGCTTATCGTGCAATTTGTAACAATATTTATTAGTGAACAATTTTTTTTTAGAAACAATTTAAATAATTCATAACTGGAATAGATAGAGTAGTAATTTAAGTTTATGATGTATAAAAACGACTGCGCCAGCTGTAGAAATTCAAACGTGTGACGAAATATGCAAACTTTTAATTGTGCTGTATTTGATCATGAATAAAAAAATTGTTTTCTATACATTTGTCGATCCAAAAGAGTAAAAATTGTACCTTTATTTCGATTTATGGTATTATATTCGAAATATAAAAAATTAAAAACTATATGTTCATAATAATCAAAATTTTAAAGATGAACACATGTAGGTATTTTCTAATTAAAAATTTAATTTATAAAAAATTACAATTTGAAAAATGTTAAAAATGTCAATTGAATTCTTCATACGACCACTGAATTAATATTTCAATATGCTGTATAATAACGACTGCGCCAGTTAAATAAATTAAGAAATTTAAAAATAACGTAATTAATACGTATTAAGCTTTTAACTTTGCTGAAAATTATCATGAATTAAAAAAGCAGTTTACTATACATCTGATGATCCAAAAGTAAAAATTGTATGTTTATTTCGATGTACGGTATTTTCTAAAAATACAAACTATGTTCATACGAGAGGAGTATTTATCAAAATTGTAAAATGAACAAGTGTAGGCATTTACAAATTAAAAATTTAATTTAAAAAAAGGATACAATTTAGAAAATGTTAAAAATGACAATGAAATAAATGCTTCATACGACTATTGAATTGATATTTCAATATATGTATATGCTGTATAATAAGGACTGCGCCAGTTAAATAAATGTAGAAATTCAAAAAAAATAGGAGTACAAAATAACATAAACCTCTAGTAGTGCTTTAAATAATCGTGAAATATAAAGAGTAGTGCTGTACTAGATTCGTCGATCCAACAGTAGAAATCGTATCTTTATTTCGTTTTAAAGTACATATTTTCTAATCATTTGTCAGTTAAACTGAAACCAACGCGTATAGGTATATACGTATGTGTTTAGGGTTGGTTGGTGGTGGTTTTGATAATCAGCTCAACAAGAGCAAACACGAACCGGCATGTTCACGCGCCGATTTGCATTAGTAATGTGACCGATGGCCTTGTTTGATAAAGTGAATGTCTCGTTTATCTGTTACTCAATAACAGTTACATTTACACGGATATGTCAACATATACACACACACAGCCTGAAACACATCAGCCCCGTTTATTGTTTACTCGAGGGCTGAAATACTTCACTTGTATATATGTATATGTGTTAACAAATGATTACACATTCTATACTATGGCCTATCTGATGCTTGTAGCTATTTAGTTTGAGTGTTACCGAATAAGCAATTCCATACCCAATAATATACACTAACGATTTAACTAATTTTCCAAAAAACAACACCATTTATTTATTATAATGATGGATTGGGGTCGCAATTGACCCTGAACTAATTTGTTAAGTCAAATACACAGAACGACGAAAAACAAGATGGTAAATATTTGTCAGTGGGTGGCCAAGTTGGCGGCTTTCTTCGCCAGAAAACACAGTTTTCTAAATACACATTTTTAAATTTATGATACAAAAATAAAGCTATATAATGTACATTTATTTTACTTATTACTCTAAAAAGAATCGTACAACAGTATAGTGACTACAAGATTTAGATTAGTGTTTAATTTATTTTCGAGTTTTAGTTAAGAAAACCCACTCCTCCATCTAGCATGCATAATAGTTTGGAAATTCACAAAAAAATAAGTAGAAAACGTGCCAGTCTTGTATATATAGGGTGTGTGTGGTGAAATTCAAAATAGACATAAAAGTCATAAAAGCAAGTTGAAAAGTACGCCAACACACGTACCTAATAAATGATGGATAAATGTCTGTCTTGTGGCCTATAGGGATCGTTATATGTTATGTATTTGTCTGTCTTTTTTTCCCCATAAAAGAAAAAAAGACGTACAATTCGCGAGTCACATTCACGCTTTAACGATTATAATAACGATAATTTTGGGATTAGAAGAATGGAAGTTGGTTAAAACACATTTTCCTATACATATTCATGATACTACTACTAGGGGGTTGGTGGTGTGGGGGTGAACTTATCTAAAGAAAATTGTGTGTCCGCTCTTCCTTTGTAACTATATAGTTAGGCGGGTACCAAGGCTAATATTCTATTCGCTATCTTTGAAAATTAATGTTTTGAAGCTAAAACTTGTACAAAATATTTATAAACCCTCTAAAATGGGAATAAAATGTTAAAATGTTAACATTAAACACATAACTAACAAAACTATTTAAAAAAACACACACACACCCCTCATCATTAAGTTAAGATTTAAGCTTTTAAATTAATTTTGTTAATTAAAATACATTTTAATTACATAATACATACACTCATACACACATTTTTTTTAATTACTTAATTAGTTATATCGTCCCATTTAATTAGAAATTAAATGTTGGAAAAATTGTTGGAAAATTTTTTCGCGTGTAAATAATATTAACAAAAAGATGGAAAACAAACTATAGAAAAAGTTTTAAGGGCAGTATGCGTGTGAAAAAATGGGGGTGCGTGTATATACATATATATGTGGGTCAGTATATGAGAGGGTGCATCAATAAATCATTTTGGAGTAAAAATTGTGCGAGAGAGTGTTGTTTTAATTAAAATATAAGAAATGTGATTGGTGGAAGTAATTTACTGAAATAATTATAACATTTAATTTAACTGACTGAAAAACAAGGGTAATTCACTACACATATATATATCTAATGGTTTTTTCGGGGTTGCCACCATATATAGAGAAAACTTCACTCTTGTGACATGAAAAATTTATGGGAAATTCTCAAAAAACTTTTATATTTTATTAGTATTGCCTGATGTTTTGTGTCTGTATATTATGGCATTATGTGGTTTACCAGTTTATATACATCATGTGGGAAAACAAGGAAAATAAATATCCAACTAATAAAGAACACAAACAATATTTATTACATTTTATTTTAGACAATTTAAAATTATAAATACAAGTATTAACACTAAAAATATGATTAATTTTGTATCGTTGGTGTATTTTTATACTAAGTATTATCATGAAAAATTGAAAAGTCACGCAATCCTTCTTTTATGATAAATTGAAATTTTATTTAAAGGGACAAACATACGTAATAATTATTTTTGTAAACATTGTTCCAAAATTGAAAATTGTTCTACAATTTAATATGTATTATAAAATCGAAATCTTTTGGGAATTTTTAACACAAAACGTCGATTGTATTTTGAACATAAAACGATCCATATGGGAATATTTTGTTTATATGCAATAATATTGTGTATAAGAAATAAAATAACAAAACAATAATATATTGTTATAATAGTCATTAATTTTTATTATAGTCAATATTTGAAATTTGATTTCAAAGTCTCTTTTTATATGTATGTTTTAATTTTTTTTAAAAAAAAGTTCCAAAAGCAATAAATAGAAAACTAATTCTGGCATAAACCAATAGATTTCAACAAAAATAAAAATAACAACGTTTGAATTGTGTATAACGAGAGAGTGGTTTTGTAGAAAAATCCGTGCAATTTTAGTTTGTTGTTGGCTGTAATGAATTATTTAGTAGGAAACTCTTACAAATCTACTTTTATTGGTTGTGATATTTTTACTGGTTTATTTTTTCAACTTCAAACTGGTATATTGAAACAAATAAAAGACTTTAGACTATATAACGATACTTTTACATAAAATATAGTTCAATGTTTAATAAAATAATAAGAAGAAATTATTATGTTGGCATTTTCATGTAAATTTTACAATAAAAGTCCCCCTAATTATATATACCAGAAAGGTAATACGTATTATAAGATAGAAAAGAGTAAAAGAGAGCAAAAAAAACCATTTGATTTCCCCTTTTGTCTTTGTAACTGAATGTTCTTTTCATTATCCTTAGTTTCCTTGTAAAAATCCCCCAACGGCGATCATCATCAACAAAAAGGGGCTCTTTTTGAAAATGTATAAAACGTTTTTAACATCCTCGCACACAGACTAACTAATACAATGAACGAAAGCAAAAAAAAAATAGAGAACGAGGGCGAGTTCTATAAAAGTGTGATAGAACACAACAAACTAAAAACAAACCATCATATGGTGGCCCCCCTTTTGCTCTTTTCAACATTCACGTAGCCTCAAGATAATTGAAAAATGAAACAAAGTGTATTGCATTTAAAATGATTTAGAGGTTGCTTCTAGCCAAGTTATTGCAAACAGATAAAAAACTATGCAATTTTTAATTGATAATAAAAATCTATACGTGCAATTCTTGTACAGATTTTAAAGTTGGAAATTTTTATTGGACGAAGTGAGTATTTGTCAAAATACCCAATAGTTCATTTAATTTTCCGGTGTTTCAGTTTTCCCACAAGGATAATCATTTTAACGATCAAAAATAGCCAATAAATTGTGGCCAAAGTAAGTAATAATTGCATACCTTTTACGTTCCATTTGCATAAGTAAATTATATAATGTTGGGATGTTCCACATTTATACATACATATATATACTTAAATACATTCATTGACCCATTTTGAATTATTACAAATATTAAACCTTTATGCTGGACCTTTAGTTTTGGGACAAAAGGTTTTCTCATATATATATTCCAAAGTCCGTTCATCTTCATACCCTAATAAATTCAGTTTACTATGTAATTTTGTTTGGATCCCTCTTATGGAATAAATTGAATAGATATAAATTATATGATTTGTTTAAAGTTTTCGTCCAGATGTAGAAGAAAAATAAAAATAATAATAATAAAACTGTGCGAAATAATATTTCGCACACATACACACACACAAACTTTTTACGATGATTTAATTCAATTGGAAAAAGTTTTAAAAGCATTAAATTATTTTCATTGTCTGTTTATTTCATGTACAAAACAATTTCAAGTTCATTTCAAATTCTTTTTATTTATATTATTGTTTTATATACATCGTCTGATCAAAAAGTAAGGTGACTTTTGATTTTTATTAAAAACTATTAATTTTTTCATCATTGTTTATGTTGTCCCCTTGAAAGTAATCCCTGTTTGATATAACACATTTATGCTAGCGCTTTTTCCATTCCTCAAAACACTTCTGATAAGCACTTTTAGGTACAGCTTTTAGCTCGTCCAGCGATGCAGCCTTTCTCTCTTCAATCGTTGCAAATCTCCTTCCTTTCATGGGTCTTTTCAGTTTTGGGAATAGGAAGAAGTCGCAGAGGGCTATATCTGGTGAATATGGTGGCTGAGGCATGATTATGGTGATGTTTTTGGCCAAAAAATTATTTACAAGTAACGATGTCTCTGGTCACAATTAAGCAGTTTCGGAACAAACTTTGCTGACACACGTCTCATGCCCAAACAATCCATTAAAATTGCTTGAGACAAACCAAACGAGATACCCACATTTCTCTAATAGTGTTTCGACGATTTCCCAATACTATTTTCTTCACTTTTTCCACGTTTTCATCTGTTATTGACTTTGGGGCGTCCAGAACGAGTTTTATCATTAACATCTTCCGGTCTTCTTGGATGAGCTTATACCACTTATAAACATTTTTTTACTCAGAGCAGATTCACCGTATGCCACTCTCAAGATTTCAAGTATTTTGGAGCATTAATTCCATTTTTTAACACAAAATTTAATGCAAATTCGTTGATCCATTTTATTCTACAACAGAAAATCGCCGATCTCGCAAAACACTTCTAAGATTTATGCCTCTCACAAAAAAACGACGAATGCTATTTAGCTGAAACTTTAATATATGTTCACGAAGAGTGTCTCAACATTAGACAAAAAAAAAAATAAAAAATCTACTGTAGAAACCCGCTAAAATCAAGTAGTCACCTTACTTTTTGATCAGACCTCGTATATAACCGGTGTGAAAGTGAAAATAAGGGAGCTTTTCCTCCCCCATATTTTGAGTTGAGCAAATGTCAGAATAAATGTATCGTAAGAGTATCATTTTGTTGTGTGATATTCTTGGGAAAATGTTGAGACAAAATGAATAATGACGTATAAAATATAACGTACACGACAAGATATGTACGTATATAAAACGTTTCCGACACATTTAATTATCAAAATAAGTATATAATAATATATGTATAAATGTAGGTATATTGGATTAAGCTGTAGAAATAGATTATGAGGGTTTTTGGTGGAAAAGTTTTTGAATATGAGTAAATATTTTTAAGTAAATACTCCAATTTCATCTGTATGCGAAAAAGGGCCTAACAAAATATTATGTATATGTTGGGCTATGATATATGAAAAACAAAGTGAATAGATATGTATGTGCTTTTCGTTTTTGGTTTACATTTCGGATATTGAAATGCTAAAAAATATATATAGTAAAAATGCCTTTATGGAAATTGTTTCTTTT
>SSSI01008234.1:0-40405 GCA_004796505.1 Oryzaephilus surinamensis | reverse complement strand
ACTAGTATTTGGAGACTTAACAGAAAAAAGAAGCTTCATTGAAGCCTTGAGGAACCTACAGTGAGCAAATACATAATATATTATCCTTTTTTTTTAATAAACAATGTAAGTGCCAAAATGAGAAAGAATTTTCCTTGTATGGTTTTAATTGAAGAAATTTCTGACTAGGTGTACTGCTCACTCAAATCCGGGTACCTACTTGTTTATTAAAAAAATAATAATAATAATAGGTTTATTCATTATGTTTTATTCATTTTATAGGGGCGCAAGCTCGGATTCCGGAACATCAACGAATTAAAAATGAAATTATTTTTTGTATCAATAAAAACATTACTTAAGTAAAATCAATTGTCTAACTGTCTATTCTATTGTCTGTGGTTGAGGCATAAATGTTCCAAATTAAAAACGGTAAAATCGGGGGTGTTTTCACGATTTTTTCTGCTTTTGTTTACCCTTGAAAATCCGGTCATTTTCGCAATATTTTCTACTTTTCTATTTGTCCTTGAAAATTGGGTCATTTTGCTTGAAATATTTACTTTTTTTAGATTACCTTGAAAATCGGGCTAATTTGCTTAATATTTTTACTTTTTTTTAACTACCTGGAAAATCGGGGTAATTTGCTTAATATTACTTTTTTTCACAATTACCCTTGAAAATCAGGGTGTGTCTTATATAGGCCCCCTAACTACTTTTGTTGTTAGTATTTTTAGTACTTATTGTATATATATTTTTATTAATTTTGTATTAAGCCATGCACAAAGTCAGAAAAAAGTAAAAGTTTCATAAAATTATAGAATATAGTTTGTAACCATATTTATTCTTAAAATATACAGTTATAAATAAATATTTACACTAATTTATTTTCTGCAATAGTTTTAGGTTTATACTAAAAAAGTGGAATAAAACTTACTTATAGGAAATTATTCGGAACCAGTCACCATCATGTGAATATTCCTATCTGATTGTAACATTTTCCCTGCTTTTTCTGTACCAACAATTTGTGCCAATTGATGAACATCATATTTTGAGTAAATCACATTTACAGTCATATTAGACATACTACCAATTTTGCGATTCATATTAATTTCCTGGAAAATACCTAAACATTAGAAAAACATTCCATCTCTACATAGATTTTCTTTTCTTACTTGCATTAAATTGCATAATTCATAGTAAAAGTGGGGAATATTCGGTAATTGATAAAACACAATATGCCTGATGCCTTTAATGCGTATTCTATTAAAGAAATGATAACGTTCTGTATATAAAAGAAACTGTGCATCACCATGATAAAACATATCACGTGCTCTTGCAATTTTCGCTTCTTTTGAATATTCACAAATTTGTACAAAACTAATATCCTCACGTTTAAAATAATTCCTCAATTTAACAAAATCGAAATAATTTGGCACGAAAATTAATGTTTGTTTCATCAAACTATCTCGTTGTTGTGGTAAAATTTTCTTGATAAAAAATTCAAATCGTAACTCGATGGCTTCCAACACATTATGTGCTTCAAATTTATGAAAAACATGAGGTAATTGCACGAAGACTTGACCAATTTTACCAAAATCAATGGAATTTACCACACTCACTTTCCCAGCATAATTGAAACACATTTTATTAAAAATGGAATTAATTTCTGGTAACATTAACGAAGAAAATATCAATGTTTGTCGATAGTATTTTGACCAACCGTTCAAACTCCATGTACGAACTCGTGAAAAATCTGTTCCATGTGCTTCTTTCGGTTGTAAATGTAAATGTTTTAAAATATGTAGAATGTGATCCCAATTTTGCATTAAAAATATATCTGTTTGATCAAAAATTAATAATTCTATCGACGCGAGAAAATCGTAATCACGATCTGTTTCGCCTTCAGCACCAATTACAGTTCTCAAACCAAGTGGAGACGCAATTATGATGTCAGCAGAATAAAAATCTGCATAAAGCTGTAAAAAAGACATTAATAAAACATATATATTAGGTTTTTGATAGAAATTCACCTTTAAACTCTTTTTCGTGACTGTTATACCGATTTTAAAGTCGTCACCAGTATTTCCACAAAATAGTTTTTCATAATCTTCAGGTTTGGGATTTTTCTTCGGTAAAATAAGTTCATTGCCTGTGAAATCGTCGATAAAACGACTTTTGTTCATCACATTACCCTTGTCTTCGGGTAAAACCAAGTCTATGAGCATTTTAACGATTTTATAAGCAGCATCTCGAAAAGGGACAATTATTAACACTTTAGGACGAACCAATCCTTGATCACGAAACTCTTCTGGCACATCTGATTTCTTCGACAGCCTGGCATTGTGGTGGAGGACTTTAATACGTGTTTTTAATACATGATTTACAGTATGTAAACAATAAATAAATCGTATTTCTTCAGCATTATCAAAGTTACGTCCAGGAAAGTATAAATCTTGATAATTATTAATTATTGAAAATAATTCACCTTGTAAAGGCGTAAAAAGATCGTTATTGTATAAACTTTTATTAGATATTTTTAAATGGTCGATTATTTGTGTTTTTATAAAGATGTCTTGTGGTTTTACTGACATTATATCGATTTTTTGGGGAATAACTCCTGCAGGGGCATAAATTTTCCTTTCAACTATTGAAAACGATTGCTGTTCTTCTGTAATTTCCTCACATTTTGGTATTTGAACGTGCAATTTACCTAAAACAGGCCAATTTTCTTTCGTTACGATCATATTCAATGGTGTACTTTGTAAAGAATTTAAAAGACTTTCATGTATATCGTAAGAAATATGTTTTATGAAAGGATCTTTAGAATCTTCGATAGTTTCATCCTCTTTTTCAGTTTCTATATCTACTTCATTCTCCTCGTTTAAATTTTCTAGGACCTCAGAATTATTTTCTACATATTTCGGCTTTTCTGAAGATTCAATTGTATGTTCCTCATCCTCGGATATTTCATCATCATCATTATCATCACTAATGTTTTCCTCTTCCTCCACATCATCTTCATCGTCACTGCTATCGATAGCCAACGATTTTTTCGGATTCAAATCACCAGCAAAACTTTCACGTAACTGTTTTAAATGATTTTCATATTCATCTTCAACATCTGAATCTGAAGAAGATTCTATTGGGGATTTTTCCTCAATTTTAATTCGCTTATTGTCGGTGTCAAGCTCTTCATCGTATCGTCTTTTTGATTGTTTCTTTTTTTTGTCGTTTTTATACAAACTGTACGTTTTTCGTGGACGAAAACCTTTCTTCCCCTTTTTATTATATGACGATTTGTCCTTTTTTACCACATCACGATACTTTACTTTACCACGGCCCATTTCAACATAATTTTACGTGAAATAAAGGTGTTTTTAGACAATATTTTGAACTTTTTCAAACACATGTCAAACCTTTTTTAGGTTATGGTTGTGCTCTTGTTTTTGTAGTATTCTGCAGTCATTTTCGTAATGGGTTTCATGTAGAAATAGCAGATGTCAGCTCATGTACCAATAGTAGGAATTTTTGAATTTTTAAAGACACATTTTTTAGAAAGTTTTTTGTTTTTCAAAAATTTATAGAGTCAACTTATAAGTCAATATAGGAAAGGCACAGAATGAGAAAAACATTTTGATTTACTTATGTTGTTATATTAAAACATAAAAATATAAAACAATTAATGAGGTAATATGTATATATACCGATTTATTTTTTTAACACTAACATATTACATGATATCACATGTTACTTGCACACAATCTTGTGTTGTACGTAATTTATTATTGACGCAACGTCGATGTGGGACGAAGTACAAGTATTTAAAAAGTATAGAAACCTGAATGTTTTTGAAAATGAATAAAAACTTGATTGAAAACAATAAAAAATTAAACGGTTTTCATTAATTTTTCTAATCGTTGTATGATTGATCTAAAATAAAAACAAATTATAACAGTTCTTTTAAATTAAAACAAAAATCAAAAAGATTCAAATTTCTAAGTAACTTTAAAATATTTCTTATTGCAACTTTATCAAAATATTTCTAAAATATCTGTGCACATATACATTTTTTCATATTTTCATTATTACTTTTTTTAGAATAAAACACAGCAAATTTTTCATAAAAACTGTATATAATAATAATTAATAATGATTGCCCTATTATCTTAATATTTTCTTCATATTTTTTCTTTAAAACTATTTCATAGAAGTGGAATAAAATTGCAATTTCAACAACTTATTTTTTTCGTACCACAACAATTCTTTATTTCAATATATTGTATATAACATTAATAATTGTGCCCTCTTGTATTATTATTTCTTTTTCTTTTTATTATAAAATCAAAAACTGACGTAATATATAAAAAATATCAAGTTTTTGTTTAAAAGTAATATTATAGCCGTTTATTGTACATTTAATTAGCACACAATTAAAATGTATAACAAGTAAAATGTAGTTTAAATTAATATATCTTAAGATGTATTTTATCAATTCCAGTGTTTCCAGTGTGCTAATTGAACGTAAAACTTATTCGAGTCTATTTTTTTGTAAATAATTGAAATAATATGTCATGGCAAGAAACTGTAGAGCCCAAATTACACGTAATCGCGTAACAAGAGCTTAATACACAATTAACTACTTAGAAGTAACATGGTATATACCTACAGAAAACCTCATTGGCACCCGACAACCCCAAGAAGTCTTTCGGACGGTTGAACAAGTATCATTTTGAATTTTTAAGTTTTAATACTGGCTCATATACTTCTTAGACGTTTTTTTAGCACCAATGATGGACTAGATTTGTTCTCCCAGCTGCATAAATTGCCTAATACAATAAAAATTGTCATCTAATCCACTATTATTCCCTATTACGGTAACTGACAATAAATAGTTTTATATTATATAAAAAAAGAAGGAACATTATTTTAACAAAAGTACAATTATTCTAATTATTTTTGCATTGTTCGTTTGTGGCAAGTTTTTCTCAAAAAAAAAAAACAAATACTCTTTTATTGCCATAAAACTGAATAGTTGTTTCTAAAAAATCAGCTTGGGAGTCTCATACTCGTTTAGTGTAGGACCATATTGCCATAATTTTAGCTTTTTTATTTATAAATTCACACAATTTTTTTTCTTTTAAAATATATTATAATAACACATGAATTATATATACAAATTAGAATAATTTCTTTTTTTATCTCTTATGTACATTATGCACAAATTTACAAAATTTTATTTACAACAGGAATGCCCAAAATTGATCTTTTGGGTTTCAATAATACATCGAAGCAGTAATATCAATTTAAATCATCATTTTTGTTGAGCTTCATTATCATAGCACACAAATGTGGACATTTTAATTATTGTTTGGAAGAACAGTAATATCGAATCAAAAATTTTCTTTAATTATCAAAATGATTGTTGAATTGAAATTTCTGTATGGTTTTGTGTGCAATTATAATGAGAATTTGAGCGATGGAGATCAGACAGATGCAACATAAAAAATAGAACACATCCTTTTATTGGATGTTTGTTGAATCGTGTGTCATAAGTACTTGGATTGGACTTCCAAGTCCAATTAGGAAAAAATATAAATATGCAATAATAATTTGAAATAGAAAAAAAAATCAACAACGTATGTTTATATATTTTGCTCTGTGCTTAGACAAAGAAATTCAATTAGCAACAAAGATGATAGAAAAAAATTGACAAAAAACATAAGTATACGTTGATTTTGTTAAAAAAATTAAATATGAACATTGTTCTAGCTGCTATCAGTGTTATTGTCAATTATTTTTCAGTTTTAATAAAAACAAAATATATAAAGTTGCACAGAGCGAATAGCTGCACAATTCCTGTACTGTCTTTTCTTTCATTTTTAAACTAATTTGATCACAACCTGAGTTAAATTAAACATTAGAAACATAAAAATCTCGTAATGTACACAATTAGTATAGTATATTTTGTTGTTGATTGATTTACTGCTACGTGCCACCCACTAATACATGCATAAAACCGTCCCATTCGTTATCAGTTCGCGAAGACGTTGATGGCTCTTTCCATTCGGGTGGATCACTGGATAGGCCCAATTCCGCATATAGTTCGTTGTTATTCAAAGATTCTAAATCAGTTTGTGATGATAAACTTAACACCGAACCCCAATTAATAGGCCTACTAATTTCGTCATCACCTAAACCGGAATCGGTGTCGGGCGTTTGTTGTGGAAACGGCGTCGCTCTACCCGATGAACAAGTCATTTCGCGCAAACTTTGTTCATAATTCGTCTCAGGTACAACAGGATTAGGTCGGCAAGGTGGCGACATTTCCGGCAATTGAGAATAATTTGGTTCCGGTGGTTCAGATTCCATTTCTCTTTCTAAACGTCTTAATGTATTACATATTAACACTGAACGTCTTAATGATGGGTCCGAACACTGTCTATAACGAGCTAGTTTACACATTGATAAATTGAGCACTGCTAAACGTCTTTGTCTATAACATGGTACATGGCACCAACGCGTTCTACCATCACAGCACCGGGTTCGCACTGGTGGCGATGCACCTAATTCTAAATATGATTTACCATTCTCTTCACAACGGATTGTCTGTTGTTGAGGTGGTTGGTAATATTGCCAATACTCCGTTTGGTATCTAGAAATAAACATAAAACTATTATTAACTTTTTGAATTTATGTATTACTGGTTGCTTGCAAGAACTAAAATAATCAATTGCAATTTTAAAGTTCTCGTATATTGTTGATATTTAATTAACATTGTTTTGTTTAAAACTGTTAAACAAATAAAACAATCCTAAACGTTTAAAAAAACAAATCTTAACTACTTTATCCTTGAAGGATTTCCAAATGAAGAAGAGAAATTTGACTATTATAAAATAATAATTTGGCGCTAATATAAGTGTTTATTTAAAAAGTTTTACGACAAAGCAGTTAACTAGTCAGTTACCTATTGTAGGGTTGAGTAAACCTGGCCTGTTCAGGTATTCCAACGCATCTCTCCTCATCACTTAATTCATCTTCGAATTCATCATCATCGAATTCATCGTCGGCATTCAATAGTGTTGCCGCTAATGAAGGAGTTGGTGTTCTCCATGTATCAGCTGGTACTGCAACAGCTTGTAATCTTGCTATGCAATCATCCGCTTCCCATCTACCATTTTTGGCTGGGGTTGGTTCACCTGGAACTGTTGCTGCTTCTAACTTACGCTTTCCTGCTACTCCTGTTGTCGCCTGCAGACCCATCATGGCACAATTCTGCAACACAAATCACTAAATCAATATTAGAATTGACAAACGATTTATCTAAATATCTATTTTATATAGAAGTAAACAATTTTCCTTTAATTTTTGTTTGATTGGAAAAAACAGAAATGCGCGTCTATTAAAATAACGCGCTAAATGTGTATGTTTAAACTTAGAAATAAGTTTCCAATAAAGTAAATTTGTCACTAATCATATACTGTTGTTGAGTGCCCATTAATGCATTTATTACTACTATATTGGCTTTAAAATTTAATTAGTGGTAACTTGTCAAATTTTAATAAAAATTATTATGATTACTATATCAAATTTTAATAAACTATTAAAAAGCAATAATCAAGCAATAAAATTTATCATCATTTCACTTATTTTGCAGATGACTAGTTTTACTACATGATTTATTTTTATATAAATAATATTACATACATATATATAATGTGCTTTATCTATAAAATTATATAAATAGTAGAGTAAATTTAAAAAAAAATATAAACAGATAACAAACAAAATGTATGCAGTTTATATTATATGTATATTTCAATATAACATTAATATTATATTATTATAATGCTGTTGCTGCTATAAGTGTATAAATAATAACCTTGAAGTAAAGTTTCTCATGGTATAAGGCAGTCGAAGTAATCGGCCTTCGACGACGTTGTGTTACAACAAACCGGACCCCGTATTTAAAAACAGAACGTACGAATACGACGACTTTAAAATTGTGTGTGTTTTCAGCTCCTGCTTGCCTGATGCAAGATAGAGAATTGTTTTGCTGCTTTCTGGTCGCAGGATAGACTCGACTGCTCAGGAATAGAATAACTAAATTAAATAGAAAGCGCTTATATAAAGTCAAAGTCTCACATACAAAAGCTGACGCTGCTAGTCCGTTCACTAACTTCTCTCTTTATATATAATCTACATTACATGAGTTTCACCATTATTTTTTTTATTGTTGTTGTAATTATTTTTTTAATCGCTGTACATTTGAAAATCTTCAGAGTTTGGAACTTTAGAAAAATATATTTCGTATGAATCAGTGGTTAAGAAATGTCAATTTGGAAAGTTCCAAATTCACATATATATACTTTTCCATAGAATTTATACATTCAACATGTATCTTATAAATGATTCCATACTCTACTGTTTAGACTTTAGATACTGATAATTCTTTATGAATGTTAAAGAGCGAAATAATTATAAGTTTAGAGATAATAACGCCTGTTTGTATAAAGAATATTTTGGAAAACACATATGTATTTGCAAGCAGTGGAATGCATAAAAATAATGTGAATTAATGAATTTATCATTACAAATTAATTATAAAAGGTTTTTGAAAAACAAGAGATATAATTTATTTTTGCTCTTTATAGGTACGAGTATATTTAAAATAAACAGATTATTTTCAAAATACATATTTTCTAGTTTGAAGCATTTTAAACATATATATATATATAATTTAACATTATACGCATGTACTCGTATGTATATTTCGCCAATTATTTTTAGAGATAATTTGTTTTGTTAATTATAAACAAATGTACTTAATAAATATGTTTCGCATTTCGATAAAAAAAGGTATTTTGAAAAAAAGTACTAAACTGATTTTCATAAAAATTCTTCGTCATCCTTTTTAAAAATAAATACATCTTCGAGTCAGATCAAGTCTACCTGAATAGATTTCTTATAATAGTACATACATACCTACCATCCTGATGTGACAGTCGGCTCGTAGTATGGGTCGGAGGGAATAGTTTTTAAAAAGATCCAGGTAGTTTCAAAAACTACCGCCACAAGAAAAAGGAAACATTTGGTGCATGGGGCGACTGGCACTGACATATGCAGGTTTATTTTTTGTTGAAGAGGGAAAAAATTTAAATTTTAGGTCCCGGAATACTTAGGGGTAGTAGAGGTAGGTAGATAAGCATTTTTCGAATCGTCGCTTATCCCCAGCCAACTATTGTTGAGCATGATTTTGGAAAAATTATTAAGTCACACAAAATGAATATCATCAGAAAAAGTAAGTCTGACGTCATGCACTAGTCATCTATTAAATAACAGTATATATATATATATAAGCTGGGGTACAGAGAATAAAACCTAAAATACAATTTTCTATTAGCGCTTTAGAGTGATGGGGCTCCATATATATAGAGTTTTTGATATATACATATATATGTATACAGGAGTGTGTGTAGGAACGGCACTGGAGAAGAGAAAACAAGAGAGAAGCATAGCAGCGGGATTAGTAACGTGAGCGAGGCCCCTTGTGTCTTCATCGGGGTAGCAGTCTAGCAGCCCTCATATACAGGGGCTACACTGTCAGCCCTTCTATGTGAAACGTAGAGCGGGGAAACTTGTGTGTGTATGTATATACTGAACGTCGTTCTATTTCAAACCCCAACAACGACCCTAAACGGGGTTATGATAGATGAAAGACAGTAATATAGTACAGCAGTACCAAAAATATTACAATTTTTCTAATAGTTATTTTATTATATATTATTTATTTGTTTAATAGAAATTTTTCTTTTTTATGTTTAAAGAAATTAAACCATCCCTGTGTTGGTTTTTTGTTTTGCCATCGCTGTGAAAGTTGGCTATGTGGTGGGTTTAGAGCTTGCGCACAATTTATAAAAAAACTACCATTATTAGAGTGTTGTCTCGTAAAAGTGATGTTATAACGTAAATGGGGAATTTCCATGTCTTCTAAAGAACCTTGTATGACAAAAGAGGTTAGGGCTGATGCAGTTTAAAAAATATTTCTTCACGTTTCAAATTAATAATAACAAATGAACGTGTATTAAGAGATGCAAAAACATCGTTATGTCCTTTTTCTTTATTTGGTGTCACGTTATTTTCGTTTAGTACTCACGTAGAATTAAATTTTATCTTTAACGAATTTTCATAGGAATACAGGAAAAATTTATTGTCTGATGCAATTTTATGAGACGTCTACTGATAAAGGACGAAAGAGTCGCGCAAGGGCTATATAAATTCCACTGTTAGAATATATAATTTTATTCGTTAAATTATTGTTTAAAGATGAGATTTGAATAAAAAAATGTTTCTTCTAAAAGAGTATGTATATATGTATTATAAAATGAAATTAAAATGAAGTAAATACCCTTTTAAAGTGCATAACTTCAAATAAAACTCTCCCTGCACGCATACCAACTGATATCATTAAATAGCCCCAAGTAAACTATAGGTATAGAATATTATACTAGGATTCAAGTAAACTTTAAAATTTTTCCCAACATGTATATAGGACTCAGATCCCTTTTCCCCATTAATTTTCTAAAGGAGGGGAACACGGAGTTCAAAACGGTCCAAAAATATATATGTATGGTAGAACCCTTAACTACCCAGTACGGATGTTTCTGAACAAAAACTCTAGAGTCTACGTCATACAAAAAGCAAGCGCTAAAAACAACCCCCCTCATAAAAGAGTTTCGCAGTGTGGAGGAGAGCGAAAAAGCCCGTACAGAATATTACAAATTAAAATCCTGTTCGCTATATTCCTGCTATCTGAGAATACGTTTCGTATTTTGTTTTTGCCGGCCTGTCAAGTGAGTAGTGGGGAAGCGTGGGTGCGTTGCTATGGTTACTCAACCAATAGAATTGCTTGCTGCCCCACCACATTGTGAGCTTTCGCTCCAGCCACAGGGGGAGCTTTCTGCTACATCAGCTTTTATTACTACAATATTTTTTGTAAATGCGATTTTTCCCTCTTGTTTTTTATTCTAAATTTCATATCAGAGTTAAGAACTTGTTTGCTTATTGTGAATATTAACTTTCGAAATGTACAGAAAACTGTTTTTTATAAACTAAAGCTTTCGGCTTTAGTTATACAAAAATACTGGAAAAAATTTACTACGTGCAAAATTTTCCTAAATATTTGAAAGCTCGTTAGGGGTGGACGGTTTGCGCAGCAACGCCCCCAGGAAATATCTGATATCAATACTGCCGCGAACACCCCCGCTACTATACAATAAAACAAAAAAACCACGTGGTCGGACTTAATACAATTATTCCATCGAAATTCACGTGAGAATAACAAATTTTTTATATCTTACAATACACTTCAACAACAAATAGAACATCAAAAACTAATATTTTTACTAATTATTACAGATACTTAATTACAGTTTCATAATCCTTGTTTATTCATATTTTTAATGGTAACTTAAAATAAAACTACAAATATCTCAGACAGACTTAACATTCTTCTATGAGTAAGTGATGATTATAGAAATAAGAAAAGCTCAAGGAAAAAACTCTACCACCACGTGTAACATTCAAACAAGTGAAGTTTGTTGTCATCTGACATAAAAGTAGCGCCTCTCTCAGCATCATTGAAGCAACGAAAGCTTTTTTTCACAATTTATGTGATAGCCAACTTTGTCAGTATTTATATACCAGCGTCAGTGAAAAGTTCACAGCACGAAAGATAGAAAAAGAGCGAGAGCGAAAAAGAGAGAGAGGCAAAGAGTTGGCCTTCTTTCAAAACGATACCAAAAATAAAATTCCAACATCGGCCAACATCGTATCAGCACTAACCAATGTGAGAAATAATAGAATCGAGGTTGTACGAACACAACTTCACTTGAATTTGGTTTATCGTATAACTTGAGGCCCAGGAAAGGAGACTATACTATAAGGTTGATATTCCTGCAGCAACTAGAATGGTATAGTGTGGAGCTGTTCAACGTACATCGACCTTATCAATATACACATTGCGCAGATATCTATGTGGCTATAAAATAAACACTATTCCAACTTTCTTAAGTTCGTAACCGTTATTATGTTTTGTAGAATGCAATGTTTTTTCGACCACTTGTTTACTTCTATCTTACATATATTTAGATTATAGTGGACTTATTGGTACTTGGATGGAATGTAACTCCATCATCGACGTCTACTTGATTATAAACTAATTAATATGTAGTACAACCACAACTTGCTTCCAATATATTGATATGATATAAAAATATTAAGTTGCAACTATTTTTTCTATGGTTTGACTTTTGTATTAACATCAATTAAGACAACATCTGCAAACAGTAGATACCAAATGCTTTTACAACATTTAGTCATAACCTAAAATAGAAACTGTTTATCGTCACAAATTTCTATTTAAACAAACAGTCCAGTAATGCTGTTATTCAGTAGTATAAAACTTCTAACAGGAACTAGTACTTGGAACCAAATAGATTTTTTCAGTTCACGTATATAACGGCTAATCCTTCAACCTTGTCGCTGACCAAATTCGACTAACTAGATAATAAAATAGATCAAATTGAAGAGTTTGTACTTTTAGCTCCATTACAAAAGTCTATTCTTTATATCTACAATCCACTGTAGCTGTTATGAATTCAATGTAGTGCGACTGATATATAAACAATTAAACAGTAGTACACAGTACAATAAAAATGAATTGCATAAACATCAAAAAGAGTGGACAAAAACATAAAACAACAAATCATCACCTCATCAATCATTCCAATTGACTATAGGGGGGTCTCTCTCCTCTCTTTTCACCAAAAACTGACCTACCTCAAGTGATCTCAGTTTAGTGAATGAGCAGGTATGTCACATTTCCGATAAATACGCTGGCGATTGGGTGTAAAGTCCGTACATAGTTCCGCCTCTCTGTGTCTATGTTTTTATTGCATTATCGGGGCTCTCTCACGTGTGTACCACTAATCTACTATATACTCTATAGCGACAAGTGACAGTCGACACGCGCCAAACCCGTACTACACTCTTCCTACTTCCAATTGTTATGCTTTAGGTCATAATATATGTATGTATACATATAAATAGAAACATAACATATAGTCACAATAGTATTATTTCTATATTGTACCTGCCAGGCTACTTGATTGACTGTTTCATTTTTACCTTAGCCTACCACCTATTATTATTACAAGTCTTTCGACCTTGTCAGGTGCATTTCTTTTGTTGTATTTTATGGCATCATGTTTTACTAACTGTAGATGTAATAAAAAAACATTTATAATGGATAACCATCCAACTTCCATTCAGATACCGTCTTATTGGACTCAATCACACCATAACACGAATACAACTAGTAGTACTATTATGACTCTCAGACCATCACATGAAAGTTGGAGAACATAAGATAGTCTGGTTTATGTGTTTATATAGTAAAACATATCCATATGTATAGTGTATATGTGAGAATCCCTGCAGTGAGGTGGTGCAACCAATCTACATAATAATGTATCAGACGAGAAGAGTTGGTGGAAAAGAGATAACAATAAGGAAGAGTGGAGAGTTTATGAATGGGCAAGTAGTTTGTGGTTGCTGTTGAGAGTATATATACATATACATACATATAATATATAGCAGCCCCGGCCACATTCTTGCATTACTCATTCCTTTATCTTGTTCTACTTATGCGAAATCAAATCCCATTCCTCTCTTGGGCTCTTTCCTTTTGATGTGTATGTGTGTATGTGTATGTTGTAATCGAAAGTGAAGCCCAAGTTCATTCATTCATGACCCGCGCACAGATACACCACTACCACTTTACTATCTAATTCTAAACCACCCGACATAGAGTATATCGTCGGCGTCTTCGTCGTCGTCATCATCGTCTTCTTCACATGAATATATATTCTACTACATATGTATAAGCTATATCATCTCAACGATTCATACACATATACAATATGTGTGTATGTGTTCTCATGTTTGCAAACAACACATACTCACGATTCATGACTATTTGGGTCACGGACCCGTCGCCTACTGTCTGATAAAACTCACACAAACAACGACATTATTGTCGACGGGCCTAACCCTCATATACTATAAACATACACATATGCATACTGACATTGCCGTGATTTTTGACATTCAGGAATGCACTTGTAGCCATCTATAAATTACCTTATTTCGTCTTCTTCTTGTTTGTCAAACAAGAAGAAGACTTCTTGCGGGCAAAGTTCACCACTTTGATTTTATGTAAATGTATATGAATAACATAATAGCAACAAATTTCAATAATTGGTTTATCGTTTCTCATAGGAAAATTTTCTGAAGAACTTTCCAACATTCACATTTCTAGTATTTACGGTTTGCAAGTTCAAAAATATTAAATTAACAGAAGAAATTGTTGTCAAACTCATAAATAACGCAGACCAAAGTATATACGAAAGGCGTCAACAAATTGGTGAATTGAGTAGAACACTTTTAAGCATATTCTTAAAAGATACAGGTTACTATTATATTCCCTTTCTAATAACAAACCATTTGTTTTTAATAAATTCATTTAAAGTGTATAAATGAATGCAAATTGTAAAAAGAAATAAAAAATGAATCATCAATCATTCGGTCATTAATTACATACACATTTATTTATATTATGTAAAATAATTTAAATTAGTTTATGATGCTATCGACCGGCATGCACTATAATACTATATAGTATTATAGTAAAGTATAAATTTAGTAAACTCACACATATAAAACATATACTACTCGCAGTTTCATGTGTATTTATTTTGTATAATAATAATATCGCATATACACACCGTACATTTCACATTGAATGTAAATAAATAATAAATAAATTAAAAACTTCTCCTCTAATGTTTATGGATGATGACGTAATCGTGTAAATTTTTATGAATGAACATAAATATAAAAATATAATCATACTATTAAGATGTCATATCAACAAGTTGTATAATAATAATTATTACGTTGGTATAGGTTATTCACAATTAATTATAACATAGTATTATAGTATTTTTATGTAAATAATGCTAGATAAACATTATGTTGTTTTTTTTTTCGTGTTTATTTACACACTTGTAAAATCTTGCTGTCACCTAGACTAATTGCTTTTAAAATGAGTCTATTGAAATCTTTTCAATTTTACTCTAAAGAGCTTATATTTAAGAGATAATACAAGACTAAAATTATAATTTTAGTCATAATTAAACTATATCAAATATTCTGAAAGGTTTTTCTGTTCAATTGTTTCAGATGAAGATAAACTTATTTTTTAGTTTTAAATAAATTGAAGTACTGCCAACTTTTAAAAAAACCAACTTGGTAGTAGGTTTGATTTTTCAAACTATACCAATATTTCAAATTGAAAACAAAAAGGAAGGAAAATAACAATAATTAATGTAATGAACAAAGATATTGATTGTATGGACTTGGGTAGCAAGCTCTAATAACATAGCGTTGGTGTTGTTGCCATGACTACGGTGGGCGTAACAGTCGTGCACTACAACAAGTCCTGCGTTCATTCAATTATTTATATTTTTTAATATGTTATACTATAAAAAAATATACACATTTTATTATTTAACGAAGTGAGATTTAACAAACTTTTAAAAGTAAAACAGACATTAAGTTATAAGAAAATTTAACAAACTTCTAACCTCAAAAAGTGAATTACAAGTTATTTAGTGAGTATATACTATATATGTATGTATGTATGTTATTTGCTCATTTATAATAATTATGATAATTTTAAAATTGCCGTTAAGGAACTAACTCCACGTTTAGAGATAACCTGATTGATTGTATTTAAATTTAAATTTTTGAAAAAATTAAGTTCAAATGCTACTAGAAAAACGTTCACATTTTCCAACAAAAAGGGAAAAAATAAAAATAAAAATAAGGCGTCGTAAACAGCACCGTCTGAGCTTGGCGCCGTCCCCTACTACTTTTCCGTCTTGAAAGTATAGAAGTAATGTCCAATCGCCCAGCATAAATAATGCTGATGGACGCAAGCGCATACTACAATCAAAATACAGTCAACTCAGTGTAATAATGTTGCAGAGTTCATGTATAATTTGATTGGTCCACTTTACATAAAACCATTTCAATGCACTGCGATCCCGCTCGTTTCAAAACAAAACACATGCGGAGATAGCATAGGTAACTAGATCGAGTTTGACAGTTGTCACGTGGATTCAAAATTTAAACATACTCGATAGAAAAATTTGATGTTTTTTGGAAATTTGTCAATGAAATCATTTTCAAAAATGTTATATACAATATACTCTACATTATACTAGTAAGAATGTTAAGTTAAATTCGGTTTCTACGTCAATATAAATGAACAAAAATAAATTTTGGAAATGTTTATCAAGTTAATTTTTGGGAAGGAAATTTGAAATTAAATTAATAAAAATACATACCTGAGATTCAGACCACATGATTCAATTGGGTCGTAATAGTGTCATTGTTGCGTGTAGCAACATTTCTACTTTATAAACGAACTCCACTAAATAACACATAGAATATATTATAATACAAACTCACGTAAAACACACAACGTTATTCAGTTAGTTACTGCGCGTAGCTATACGAGCCAGATACAGAATAACCAAGACCGGTCTGTGTTTGTCGTAAGGGGTCGTATCGTATCGTACTGAGTCGCTATTGGAGCCCACCTGCAACACATGCCTAATGCCAGCCTACTGTGAAAGGTTAGGTTATATACAAATATATCTCTCTTGTTTCTTTTTAGGTTGTTTAGATAACATTTGAAAAATAACATTTCTACCAACATTGTAGGTTGCATTTTCCCAATTCAAATACAAATTTTAATGTCGGCAATTAGGATATTGCGTTTACTTTAAAAACTACAACTAATGTAATTTGTTATTATTTTGAAATGTTTGAAGAATGTGGCATGTTTTTATACGTATTAATAAGAAAAATAAAGACATTCAATTTTGAAATTAACTACAATATATGAACAAATGAATGCATTATAAAATAAAATGAACTAGCTTTTAATATTATCGTAATTTTGATTTTTCAGGTAAATAAATAGTGTAGTAATAAAGTTAAGTCTTATAAATGAAAATTTCACCAAGCGTCTAAGTCTCTAAAGTAGAAGACTTTTTCCCACTATACATATACATATATGTATATAAATATCTACGTATACGTATAGTAAAATTTGTTTTGTGATGCAGGTATACGCATTTCTGCAACTGAAATTTTTCATGACGACAATACTATAACAAATCTTCAACATTATCCATCCCTACCCAATATTCTCATCTTTTTTAACTCTTCCTTTTACTCTATATCCGCTTGTTATTTTTATTCTTTGCGCATTCACCAAAATTATGAAAAAGATAATTGTGCGTGCTATTTTTAAACATAAATGACAACAAAAAAACGTTATCAACTTATCCATATATTTTTACTAATTGGAAAATTATATATTTTCCAATTATTTAATAGTTAAACGTTTTTATTAATTAATAATCAAAAATTGATATTTTTCAATTTACTGCACATACATATTCCATAATATAAAAATATTTCATGTATAATAATGTATACTTGTAGAACAGTGTATGTGTATATTAAATGCACGAATGCATATTGTTTTTATTATATATATGTATTATATGTATATGGTTAGTTAAAAAGAATTATAATAAAAATCGTGAAACTACGATTGAAGACGTCGTAAAAAATCGCCAATATAATTAACGCATTCTCGTTAATGTTTGATCAAAAACGGTCCCTGTATTTGTCACACAACTGAGAGCAATAGCAGTTCATCGAAATCTCTGTTGTAAAAGTACACGCAATACACTAGCGTTTCAGTTTGGTTTTCATCCCAAGGCAGAGAGCAATGCCTAAGTTATTATCAATTACTGTGACTCAGCCGTTGTGAGCCCGTCTACAATTCACACCCATGCATAAAACATAGTCTTTCTCTCTCTATTCCGGCATTCGGATCGATTGTTGAACGGGCTAGTGTATGGTTAGGTTGGGTCGTTCGTCCTCCCTTCTCTAATAAGTTTCTAATTTCATCTCATTCTATTCGATTGCGGGGGTATATGGTTATCCTTGTTGCCTGACGTCACCATTTCAGAACACACAGCACAGCTACACTGTGCTGCTTTCACGGAAAGCTACAACAGCGACCCTCCAGTCTATTTCTCTCTATAGTTGACCAATTCATTTATATCTATAATGATGCGATAAACAAAGCATTTCTGTTGAAACATTTTATTGGCCAACTATGCTAGTTACATATAACCATGGAATGGATAATTTCGAAACTTCTACTCTGTATTTCAAGCATAATAATGGAAATAAGATAATCAAAATTTGCGCGTATATACATATATATTGTATACATATATAGGAAAATACACTAAATATATCCTGAAATAATTTAAATTTTAATTTATTGTGTTTAGGGTTTTTTTTTAAATTGTAATTAATTTGTAACTAATTATCTACCTACTTTTTTTATTTTATCTATTCAATAACATAACAATGATTACATTGTTAGTGAAAATATCGTTCAGATAGAGCTCATAACTTTTGAAAGATATCATTTTATTAAATGAGAATTATGTAGTAAAAAACCATGATTTCATTCTTCGAGAATGGAATATTTTAAATAAATAAACTAAGTATGAATGTTGCTCCGTTCTTTGCTATTTTACTGAACAGTTTGGTCAATTTTCCAGCTACATTATTGTATGTTGATAGTTACTGTCCCATGATTCGTCCGTTTCGCGCATACGTCACCATTATTCAGATCAAATAATACAAACAATTGAACGAGTTTCACGTATACCCAAGCACATTTTTTTATTCATTTAATTATCATCTTTCAAATAGGTTTTTAGTGTTGTCAAAATGATTATTTTTACTGTTTTCAACATGTATTGGAAATTAGTAAAAATAAGGCCAATAACACAATGACAAACATAAACCTATTATTTCTATTTGCAATTTTTGTGTCATCAGCTATCAATGTGGTAAATTTTTCTCAAAATTATATAATTCTAATCTTTCTGATCAAGAAACATTCCACCACTTATTAGAAGTAGGTAACAATTTAAAGTTTCCAACGGGACTTTTCAATTGGGAATAAAACTTGTACAGTTGTACTCAGATTTAACACTTACCGCATTAAATAAGTTATTAATCAGATTACCATAAATGACAAAAACGAGCAAAAAGTTAAAAATGTCTCTAGTTATATCTAAATTCAATTTAGATTCTAGGTAGAGCTAATTTTTAGTCATTAATGGTAAAAAAAATGAAAATCGGAAATGACAGAATAACAAACCAAATTGAAAGTATCAAATGGAGAAAATTTTAAAATGAAAACTTAAAATTCCAATTGAACCAAGGTTAGCACTAAAACTAACATTATGTTTAGAAGTTTAATATGTTATTAACTTATTATAGTATTTAAATATGTAAATGTATAATAAATGTTAAGGGTAATTAATTTCTTATGGAAAAACTTAATATTATACCTGGGGTTACCTCTAACTCTAACTCTATTCAATAATGTGGTAATTTTGAACTAACAAATAACAAGACGTTCTCTGCATATTTGCTCTTCGGCGAATCATTATGTCTCAAAAATGAAATGAGTTTTTGATTAATTTGTTACCAAAGAGGAGTTTGATTTAAATCACAAATTGTAAAATACGGACTATTTTGTTTGAGCTCTTAATGTTCAAAACAAGTTTATATGTTCCATATTTTTAAATAGAATTTAAAACGAATAGAACTCTGTGTTTACGAAAAACAGATAGACTTATTTATAACCAATATTGTGATAGCGAGCGTCTCTTGATAAAACAGTTTTTAATGTTTTGCTCATAATATTATATAACAAACATAAATTAGATTAGAGCTATGTAGATTCCTTGACTCATTTATTTTGTTTTGACTTGTATTCCAGAAAACAAAATATTTATAAAGGCAAAATATTACAACCGTAAAACTCTGTTGTTAATTTTTTCCTTATTTTTGTTTTACTTATTACACTTTCTCCTTCATTCAAAACTCTTATTATTTAAACGTTTACTATGAGGAAGAATCAAAAGTTGTCAGAGGCAACTTAAAGATTTTGATAATTTTGAGCAGAACTTAAACTTCCTTTGCATAGCACTCAAAAAACGAGTTTTGATACATGGAGATTTTTCCAAAAATTTGGATTAGGTGTAAAGAAAAAAATTTTGATTGATACGTACCTTCAAACTAAATCACTTTACACAAAACATTTTCCAACACAGTCATCTCTAAGATTCACTAAGGGCTTACGTTTTGTTAAAAAATCTTATTCTTAAAACTTTACAAACAAAACACTTCTGAATTAACGTAAAAACTGAAACTCTTCGAACAGCATTAGTAGCGAAGAAACTCAAATTTACTTCTCGAAGAGTCAGCCTAAAAGTCTTAGAGTATGTTCCTATATCTTACTGCAAAAAGTTTATATTTTTGGAAATAGTTAAAGAGTAGGTAATGTTTCTGATAAAATCCAGTTTCAAAAGAACTCTAACGCTCATATATATTCTGGAAAAGTTACGATCATATAATATTTCCAGTATCATAACTGTAATCAGTGCCTTCTTATAAAATACATAGCCTGCGATATGTTTCAGCCTTTACTGTTATGCAATATTTTAATAATTCAGAGTTATTGAATATACTCGTACAATATAAACTGATAATTTGGAATCAAGTTTCAATTTTAAATCAATTTTCCTCATATCAATATATGTATATGTACAATTATTATTATCTCAATAATAACAGGAATGAATCGTTTAAATCTTTATTTATTTCAAAAATAGATACCAGAGAAGTAGTGAACAAATTTTTAATGTTGAACTTAGCACGGACCTGTGTTATCAATGTCGTGTACCATGACGTAAACATTATAATTTGTTGTTCATAAATAGATTTTTGCAAATATGTATTCATATTTTCTTGAGGTAATTTCTCAATATGTATAGAAACAGTACGTAAGTAATACAATTATATGTATATATTATTTTTAATTTTCATTAAAGTTCTTTAGAACTCTTTTTATATAGGGCTATTTTTAAGCGCACACATACATCATATTGTGGTAATTCTTGTAAAAAAAATGAAATCACTTTAATGTAAATGTTAATCATTATGCAATTAGAATTGAAAAAGGATTTTGCTCGATAAAATGTTGCTATTTAAAATTATAACAAACGATCAATGGATGCTGAACATATATTTGAAATAACTTTAATAATTTCTAGCCGGTTTAAAACAGGATGAACAAGGATGAAATATCGAGATTATAGAATATGAAACTTGTTTCTATCCACATTATGAAAATAAAAAAATTATTCATTAAGTTTACAATAATTTACAGTTTAAAAACTGGAGGAAACACTCTTACAATAAATTTTTGTAAATTGATTAATAATAATCTATTTATAATTTAATAATAATTACAAATCATTTAAACTGGCCGTAAAATAAAACATATCATGACTTTTAAGACGCTGAAAATGCGATTACCGAAAAGAGCTTTAGTGTTTTTTTGGCTGTTACTTGAAATAGCAAAATCCAAAATCGATTTTGGAGGGAAAACAAAAAATAACTTTAAAATTTCTGTTTTTATATAATACTAGTATTAGGTGTAGCTAGTTTGCTACAGAGGGCAGCACAACATCACGCATACTATGCAAAAATAACAGCTATTTTTAACGAAACAAAAATTATATTGAAGAAGGCACGTGCATTTATTTAACGAAGTTATAATACGCATAAAAAATTTTGTACATGTACAAAATTAAATTATAATCATTTAATTGTATATGTATTAAATATTGTAGATTTATATAAAAAGAATATATGTTATAAATGTACAAATTACTATAAATGATAATAAAATATTTCTATATAAAACCTTTACCTATTTTGTTCGAAGTCAGCGTTACTTTCAAATCTGTGACAGTATGTTTGTGCGCAAGACCAATAAAACAGTTCGTAGAATTAATTTACTAAAAATAATATACAAAATACACAAGTTTCAACGCGATAAATACAGAAAATTTTCTGTATGAATAATTACGTTGTAAAATTTTTCAAAAATACTATGCACACCATCCAACTATAACTTGCATTTTCACATCCTCATAGATGTTTTAAATTAAAAATAAAGAAAAACTATAATTTAATTGCGTTGTATAAGTTCAAAATTGATGAAAAAGTATAAATAATAAATATATTTCGGAATTCAGACAGGTGCATATCCCGACCTATTTAAAAAGGAAACATATGAAGAATCAAAAAAACTATCCAAATCTTAATAAAACAGAGGAAAAATTTGTTGAATTGAAAAATTCGTATTTAATACAAATTATAACAAACGCATATACATCAAATGCGAAAATGTTTAATAAATGAGAAACTTTTTCATTATTATTATTTGATTCCTTTTCATAATTCCATACGATGTGTAGTATTTACTCATTTTGTAGATTTTGGCGCCGTTGTATATACAAACACAATATATTCATTCTATCTCTTTCTAGCACCGTATTGGTACATTTTGTAAATTTTGTTTTGTACCCAAAACAGTATAGAAGAGAAGAGAGTGGTTTTTGCTTTGATAAAATTTTCTGTAATTTTCTACATGGTTCATGAATGTGCAAAAAAGATAGCCATATACATATATCCACACAGTTTCTGTCTCTATAACGTAAAGGAAGATTCGTACAAATTTCAGAAATAATGACACAAACAAAGACAGACCGATATAATAAAATTTTATATCAGACAAAGAGGAAAATTGCATGGAATATGGAACTGACAGAAAAATATTATCTAACACAAACACTACGTTTATATCTAGATAACCAGAGAGTGAGTGACAAGGACAGACGTCGGTATATATTATAGTTGATGTATTTTTATTGGGAAAAACAAGGATAGCAACATTCAACTGACAAATAACGAAAACAAAAAAAAAACTAGAATAGAGGGTAGAGGCTGGTCGGGCTGAAATAGAGATGGGTACGACGACCACGAGATCGGATAAAACAAAGATAGATAGCTATATTGCGATGGTTGGTTGAACAATCATGACAGTTGCAGGGTTATCGTGGGAGACACGATTACCGCCTGCCTGTTACGCTCTTTTTTCAAATTGTCTTTTATATCTACAAGGATATTGTTTTGTGTTTTTCAAAAATTTTCCAAACCAATACCAGAAAAATCACATCCCCCAAAATATTTTAGTTTCGAATATTTTTAATTAAGAAAACTAGCAAGAACTCTCTAAAAACACATTTGAGCGATAACAGCTATTTTTGTACTATGGGTCCCTTTATATATACATATATTTTACCTCGGCTGACGTCAAAACAGAGACAACAACATGTAATTAATCATGTTATGAAAAAGGATAGCTAGATCGAGGCCCGGTCACATTGTGAGCAGAGAGAATACAGTTGACCATATAAATTTTTGGACCAAACAAACTCTAGTCTCTGCTTCTCTCTCTATATGGATGATGGCGCAGACGCTGCTTCTTTGATTTGTTCGCGTATTTCAGTTTTAGGGGTGCACAAGTAATTTTATATATATATATATAAAATTATATTAGAAAGAAACGTCATTTTCACAAATTTTCTATGATTAAAATATCAATCAAATTTTAACCATCATTCTCATTCTTATATGATATATACTTTTAAATAAATATGTACATATATGTATGTATATGTAGTTAAGTAAAACCAATGGGAAAAAATATTTGTTCCTTTTTTCGTGTAAAATACAATAGAAAATTCCCATTACTATTGTATTATTGTTTTTTGGTTTCTTTTACTACAGTTGCATTTATTATAAAGTTTGCATATGAATCAGTTGTCTGCAGATATCAGGTTTTATATGCTTGCATTGATGATTATTTTTCCTTTTTGTTTAATTAACCATCATCTGCTTTTGACCATAAAAGCATTTTATCACATACATACATATAATATAACTTTACAAAATCCACTGTTTCTTATTTTACAATTTTCAGAATTTCATTACTTGTAAATTAAATGAAATGTTCCATGGTTTCCATATCAATTTTCTTCGCCAAACTTTTAACCATGATTAAATTTTCTCCAAAACTATATAATTTCATGTAAAAATGAACTGGTAAATTTTTCCATACATAAGTATGTTTCCGTTGAACTTAACGTAATCTTCCAACGTAAAAAATGATTCATTCGAGCGTAAATCAAACTCGTAAATAACAAATTTTATTTGCAATTATCCAATATCAATTTTCAAAAATTATAATATCAATAATATAATAGGTTTTGATTAATTTTGTTTAAAGTCGGAAAAATTCAAAACACTTTCTTGGTACCGTTACCATATAATTTCTTATTGGAATCATCATCCTTCACCGTTCAACAAAATAGAAAGCTATGCAGTAGTGGTAATAAGCAAAAGCCAAAGCCAGTGGCCAAAACCATCGTCACCAACATCGACCATAGCTATAGTTTGAGTCAAGCTGTAAGTATTATACATATATGTATATAAAATAACCCAAGCAGTTTGTCAGCCGGCCTCCTGATGCACATTCTTAGTATATTACGTCCATCCGGCCTACAGTCGCAGCCGTTCACACAAACACACTCAAGCACATATTCATATAAAGAAACACCGGCCTCCAATACTCAATTTTAAACTTGCTTTTTGTGTATTTTATGTATTATTAATGTATTTTTAAAGTTTTAAATTTTTCAAAATGGAAAAAAGATCTCTAAAATTTTTAATTAGTTTTCTTCTTCTATACCAAAGAATTTCATTTTGAGTTCATAAACGCTCAAGTCACGCTCTATTTCTGATTAAGATCCTTATTATAACATATGGAATGCTGTTTTATATGTATATATAGACTGATTATAATTTGCAATTTAATATTTTTCATAATAAGGGCGTTACATATAAACGTCAAGGCAAATCGTGTAATTTTAATACAAAAAAAATTTTTAGTCAAAAAACTGTAATTTTCGAAATATTTCAGAAAATAGAAAATAAGTTAACTGTTTGAAAAAATTACTCACTTCAATATTAGAGCCACGTTTTTACTCAACAGTGAATAAATAAAAAATTGACTTAATTATTTTCATCATTTAAAAAAACTGCGAGTATTAAAATTGAATTTTCCCGCATTTTATCTTAAAAAAAAAAATATATACAATTTCTTCCACAATTAAAATTAATACCTTCACCCTTTTTAACATGGTAAACAAGTGCTGACAACATTTACGAAATGCACCTTTTTTGGAACAATTAAAACAATATTGAAATTTAGTAAAATTACCTAATTTTTAGAAAATTTCTATTGAAATTGTATACAAGTTTGGAAAACTTTTCGCTCCCGTTGGGCATTTGTGTTTTACAGTAAATTCACATAGCTATATAGAAAGGGTTGAATATAAAAGGGGGATAAAATAGGTGGTGGTATAAAGAGAGAGTGTGGGCGTTAACATTATATTCCGTTCAAACTTTTCTCTGAATTAACTATATGTATACATATACAGATATGTATACGCGAATATGTTTACAAATTATATATATTTTTAATTGCATTAAATCTTCCTTTACTAATTTTGGTAAATCCAGATCATAATTACATTAATATTAAACCAATATTTAGTTGTTTTGTTTGTTGATTTTTAATTCATTCATTATTTTTAACTCTATGATACCAGGGAATACAATATTTTACTTTCACATTTTCCATTGGAGAGAAACTTTAGATTTACTAATAGAGAAAAATACTTACATTGTAATTTTGTGACTGTTTATATTATATGCTGGAACATTATATGTGCATTAGAGAATGCAAAAATTCCAAAATAACTAAAATTCATCCGTAATTTTATTAAAAGGATATTGAGAATCTTAACAAAGTAACATAAAAAAAATATGTAACTTACCGACTTTTTATAAATATATATGTATATGTAATTAATGATATGCCGTATTGCAGATTTAATACAAATAAAATAATTTAATAAACCATATCAGTGTATTCATATTGCTGAAAATTCATTGTAATAAGAAATATCCAGCACTATTCAAATTAAATAAATATAAAACGAAAATTGTACATAAAATATATAAAATATACATTATACTTATTTTTCTTTTTATACAAAATAGCAAATAAATAATTACATAAAATTTATTTTAAACATTATTTACTTATATACAATTTTGTTCTCTTTATATTATGAAAATACGTTATTTTTTTTCAACAAATTAAACTATAAAATTTACATAAGTTTCTAAAATTGCCATTTGAGTTGTAAATCAGAAATTTTTTCATATCTTTTAAAGTTTATTGCAGAAACATTAAATACTGCTTCAGTTTTATTGTTTTTGATAATGTACTGAAAAAATTTCTGATATATTATATATTTCTTAATCATATTCTAACTAACAAAAACATTTAACAAATTACATAAATGAATTTACAAAATATTAAACAATTTGTGCTCTTTTTTTAGCAAACTCCATATACATATGTATTATTATTTACATGAGGACTACATTAATAGATTTAATAATATTTATAGAAGTGAAGTGGATGAACGCTATCATGCACATACCATTTCTTGTTTAGACGCCTTCTGGGCTAAAATTTTACCTTTATATTATTTTGTATAGTTTTAGCTGATTTTTATGATATTATGATTAAAAAAAAGTGAATCAAGAAAAGTGTAGTAATCGACCGTTTTGGCATTGTTCAAAAAAAATTAAAAATGTTTGTCTAATCACAAATACTGAAAACCTGTAGGCTGTAGTTTCAGATTCTATTTATTTCTGATGCTAAATTTGGCATTTACGAGTATTTGTTAATTTAAATAACATTCGACAACATGTTCCGTATTTTCTTCCTTTAATTCAGAATTTTGAAAAAAATAGAATTAAACAAGACTAAATTATGAATAAAAATCAATACCCAATTAGTAAATTAATACAACAAAGGAAATAACATCCATTATTTAGTCTTTTTCGGAATTATTAAGTAATTATCAAAACAAATTTAATCTAGACACGTTCAAATGAGGGTCAGTGTCAATTTTTCTATACATTAATTCTATGACACAGTTATTTTTCAATTTGCATTAAACATATTTTTAAATATGAAATATATTTTATAGAAAAATAGGAATTTTTCTTAATTTTGTTCAAGTTTTCTTTCAACTAATAAACTTTTATATACACTGCGTGACTAAACTGTTACAAAACGAAACCGGTTGCTATTGATTTTCCCCTATATGCCAAAACAATCGTCAGACATATCTCACACACACACACCCTCAAGAATAACACCAAATACTCATCAAAAGTAATAAATGATAAAACAAGATTAGCTTATCCCGGTTTCATAATAAAAAAATGCGTAATAATGAAATAAAATATATGTATGTGTCTAAAGCGATTAGTTTGGTTTTTTTTCTTAAGAGCGAGACTTACCTTCTCGTTCACGTCTTTTAATTTTCTTCCTACGTCTTTCAACAGCCGCCAATTCACTTTTAACATCTGCATAGGTTTTTCGTAGTTCAGATAGTTTTTGTTGAAGAACTGCAATACGTTGACCACTATCCAAACTTGGATCTGTAACAAGAAAACCTTCAATTAGAAACCAACATCAACAAAATATGTAATTTGTTTAATTACCAAATTCAACAAAGAAATTATATTTTGATGGTCTGGGAGATCTCTGATTCCTGTCATATATTCCAATATTTATGCTACCAGTATTGGAATGTTCTGATGTATCATCACTATCACTATTATGCCTTGAACGATTTAATGGTTTTCGTCCACGTTTCGCAGGCACATCTTCTGTACCCCTTAATGATTTACGACGTTTTTTTACCACTGGTGGGCAATCGTCTCGTGTTTTCTTCATCATAGCACTCGTTTCCCCAGTCATTTGTGTATCTAAATAAGAAAAACCATTAATACAATTAACAAATTGTAATTATAAAACAAATACCTTCTTCACTATAAGGGGTAACTTTATTAGTCGAATTTCTTCTTTGTAACAAATATTCATGTTCTGGTTCATTCGATTTGCAACTTTCATTATCAACGGTGTTTGGCGATAGATTATCATTGTCACTAGCAAAAAAAGAAAACAATAAGGTTAAAAAGGCCTTTTTGGCGGTCAATTTTTAAGATATATTGTTGGTTGTCTAAAACGCATTTTTTAAACAATATAAATATATCTTATTATTCTTACCCCCTTGGAGATAAATTGCTAATAGAACTCTCTGGCGTTGTCGGTGGCGTATTATCCAAAACGGCTGCAGCATTCCCTGGCCTTTCATTCGCCATTAACACCATCGCCGCCGCCGCCGCCGCAGGAGGAACCGGTTGGGGTGGAGGTGGTGGTGGAATAGGTTGCTGAACATTTGGATGTACTTTAATCACGTTTTTATGCTCCAACAATATACTTTTACTATTACTAGTGCCTGGAGCACTTGCAAATGGCATTTCTAACACCGCTTTTGGCGGTTTCGTTTCAACAATAACTGGTGTTTCCGTCACAGGTGCAGGACTTCGCGGCAATGTTTCTTCACACAACAACAACGAATGCAATTGCGAGTCTGGTTCTTCTTCTTTTAATGATTCTGGTTCTTTTTTCACATCTTCAACGACATTTTTCATTGGTTCTTGTTTGATTTCTTCAAATTTGAAGTTACGCTCTTCTTGTTGTGGTTGCGAATCGTCTGTTGTTGGTATGTCACGTGATAAATTACTGTCGCTCTCTTTTGCATCCACTTTCGGATCCAAAGATCTGGTTTGTGAATCCTCATCTGATCTGGCAATCACTAATTGTTCAGAATCGCTACTATCTGAATCCGATTCTAAAATAAATTGCCGGCTAATCGCTTTTCTGCGTTTTCTCGTTTCAGTTACTGGTTGGTATTTTTCTGTTTTCGTTTTAACTTCAAACTTCTTTGTTTCCTGCAATGGACTCTTTTGTTCTGATTTATATTTATTATCCAAATTCGTTTCAATCTTAATTTCTTGTGCTGTAAGTTCCGGTTCTAGTTCCATGTCGGAAGTTGCAGCATTCTCAGATTCATCTGGCTTAATTTCAACTCGTTTCAATTTCTGTAACAATGAATCGGCGATTTTCGTACCAGTTTTCACATTCACTTCTTTTGTATCCTCCAGTTTTGATGGTATTAAAACTTTTTGCGAACAAATCGACGCTAAAAGTGTGCTATCAGTTTCTTGCAATGCAGGCGAGATTTGTTTAATAACAGTAAATGCTGCGACATTAATATTTAATGGTTCGTCTTTCTTAATTTCCGGTATATGTATTTGTGGTATATCAACTGGTTTATTATCAACGATTTCCTCCAATTTGATTGGCACAATTTTCGTATCTTCGCGTTTCTTTGCCTGATAACTAGTTGTAGGTGTTTTAATTAATAATGTATCACTACTATCATCGTCTGTTGATGAATTTTGTTGTATAACACGTTCAATTTGTTCACGTATTAAATCATCTTCATTGTCATCACTATCTTTCAGTTTCTCGTATGGTTTCAATGGAAATTCCAAGTCCATCGTACCACGATCGGGTGATGATTTTGCATACGAGTCCGAAAATAATTCCCCAGCTCTGGCAAATATATTTTGAGCTTGTGATTCATTATCAGATAAAATTAATTCTTTATTATAATCATCAATACTGTCTGAAATGTCGCGAAACAATGGTTCATCCAATATATTTCTTCCAGTTTTTGGATTTGGTTCAATTTTTTCATTAATTGGTTTGCGAATGTTATAAGACGGTGATTCGACAAGTTTGTCGAATGGATCTTCATCTTTTTTAACAATTTCCTCATCCTCTGAATCGTCTTGTTTGGGTGGAATACGTTTGAATCGTTTTTTCTCTGTGTCATCGTTTTGTTCAGGCGATTTAATAACTTTCTTTTTTGATGGAGATTTATCTATATCGTCGTATAATCTTGGTACAATTCGTTTCTTCAAATCATCTGCCAATTTCGATGGTGGCCGGGCTTCGAATTCAAATGGTTCTGGTTCTTTAAATTCGTAAATATCTTCAGAACACGATGGTTTTTCTTCGACTTTTATTTTTTTGTCATCTTCTTCAGATTTTTCTATCTGATGGTTTGTTGAATCGTCCGATGATGAAATACCATCTTTGTCTGATGAATCACCTAGTGGAGAAACTTTTAAAGCTTTTGTGAAACCTTTTAATTCGGATCGTATTTGATTAAGATCAAAATCACGCCCTTTTGGTGGATTTGTTTCGTCTTCACTTTCTTCACCTGATTTTTCCGGTGATATTTTACCTTTTTTTTGTCGCTTCGGCTGTTTATCGCAATCTGAATCTTTTTCTACATCAATATCGTCTTTTTCTTTATTTTTATCAGTCTTTGGCTGTAAAAAAAAGTGAAATAATGCCGAACAATCTTATATTGAATCATATTTTATAACAAATAGCACAAGTTAATAAAAAATAATGTCTTACATTGTTTTGGGATTTAATTTTCCGTTTATACGTCTTAATTTCTGGTTCATCATTCTTTCCTCCACTTCTAGTTCGACTCAACTCCGTTTCACTTTCAGATAAATCGGTTTCAGAATCACTATGTATTGATGTATCAGTATGTGCTGAAGTTCTTCGACTTCTTTTAGTTACATCTAAATAAATACAACAAATTATTCAAATAAGTAAGTTTTTTCAACTAAATATAAATTACCAGATTTTGTTAATCGACTGGTAGATCTAGTAGCAGGAGTTGCTGGACTCTTTGTCCGACTACTGGACGACGTAACACTTGAAGGAGTTGTAGATCTTGGCACTTCTGGCGCTGTACTTCGACCCGTAATCGACATTCCTCTACCACGTTTAGTTGGCATTTTTGGATTTGGCCCTTTCGAAGCATTTGGCGCTGAATTACCTTGTTTTAAACGTTTTGCTTTGGTTGTTGCACTCAAATTCTCAGCAATACGATTACTTGTTATCCATTCATCATATCTGGTATTCCATCCAGTATAATGTACCAAATACAAAACTGGTACATTGTCTTTATCAATTTCAATCACTTTTGCTTCGTATGTTACTTTCGATTCATGTGTTGGCCCATAATATACTTTTAATTTATCACCTATATTTATATTTATATTCGATAAAGGTGTTGTTATCGAATCAGTTGTACTACTATCAGAATTTGAAGTTTTATCTTCAGGTATTGCACGTCTTCTGCCACGTTTCTTTTCTTCATCTGAACCTTTTTTCATGGCTTTCGTTTGTATTGGTTTGGATGGGATGCTATCGCTACCACGTACTTTTGTTTCGTATTTCTTTTCACTTAAATTCGTATCTTTTTCTTTTTGTTTGATGATTGTTTGCGATTTTGAACGAGTCAATTGGGACTAAAACCAAAAAATTGTAATAAATTTTTCTGATTATTGATCACATTCTCACCTTATCCTCCTCTTCTTTCTTTGTCTGTTCATCAAACTTCTCTACAAAACTTTTCGTCTTTTCTCCAACCAATGATTTTGCTTTTCTTTCTTTTAAAATCTTACTATCCGCTCGTTTTGGCCTACCTGGCTCTTTACTAGGTCCACTAGAAACGTTTGCATCGCATTGCTCCATTGGATCACTACTGTTCGTATCACTAACATCAGATACGACATCTTTCTTTACGTCACTCTTACGTTTTATCGGTTTTACGGACTCCACAACGGGTGGCGGCGGTGGCGGTGGTGGTGCTTCTTTAACTTCTTCTTTCTTTTCAGCAACGACTTCGTCTTCTTTGTCCGGCCTGGGACTGTTATTAACAGGTGTGGAACGATCTTTATCACGTATTAAAGAACGTCCACGATTCTTTTTTGTTGATCTAGTATGGTTCAACATTGTTACACCTAAAGTACGATGAAAAGCTTCATAACTTAACAAACATTTCTTATAAATCGATTTAACTTGATTGAATGTATTTTGATTGTTCGGTAAATGTAGACGTAATGTTACTGAACGCCATTTATTTTGATTTGTAACACGATTATAACCACCCATTTTATGTACAATACGAAATAAACGATGTAAATCCACATCTTTATTATTTACTGTTGGTGTTTTGTTTAATGGTGTACCAGCTTCGTCCATAAATTTGTATAATTGTGCAACGAAACGGTCTTTCTCTTCGCATGGTTCATCATCAGAACTCTGAAATAAATGTATTAATAAAAATATTCGAAAATTAAATGTAATTTTTACGTCTGTAAGATTTTCTTCGGAATCACTATCTAAATTTTGCAAATTAAACAACGAACTACGTTCCCAATGGATTGGCAATTCGCTGTTATCGAGATATTTTAATGCTTTCTGTACAGCTTCAAGTAAAACAGAGCTTTCCACTTTTTCAGACAAATCTCTGTTGAAATCGGACACTTCTTTTTTAGGAACTGTGTAACTGAAGTAAAAAAAATTATGTTTTAGAGTTAAGATATATCAGCTAATCGTGAACAAAGCTTACTATCGTCCATCTTTAAACGATCTGACCAAATATTCGTCTTTAACGTTAATTCGGACAGTTGGTTGTGCAGATGGAATTACAACTAGCCCAGGAAACCAATTATCTTTACTTCTTTTCTTGTCAGTGGCTTCAACACTTACAACACGTCCAATATCGACTTGGTAACCCTCTAAATCGGGCTCATTCTCTTCTTCCATTTCACCATCACTGCTGTCCTCCCTGTAATTACATTATCAATCATATAAAATGAATGCAACGAAGGAAATTTCGTTAACAAACTTTAAATGTCGGTTTCGACGACCTCTTCGTCCACCCACCACAGGATTACCAAAGTGTTCCGGATGTGTAAGTGGTAATTGGTCCAATGTTTCACTTTCATTAAAATGTCTACCACTTTTTAAGCATAATGCAGTTCGTTTGAGTGTAGTTATATCTCCATCATCGAAAACTGTAACAAAACGCCATTGAAGCTTTATTGTACCATAAAAAAGCTTTTGAAAAAACCATACCAACTGTGTACTGGCTGCAATCCTGTATTTTAGTGATTGTAGCATCGATGAACTCCTTTTTATCCGGATGTTTCGCTTGAACCAATTGGCCAACACGAAGGGTTCCTTTAATTTGCTCATCACTGACAGTGGCATTACCCAAACCCATTTTATAAGTAACCTAATTGTGAAATATTATTGGATTTTGATGGAAATGGACTAATCTAGGTTACGTACCTTGCATTTTACAATTCGTACGACTTTACTGACTTTAGCCTCACAAAATGCCCCCTTATATTTAGCACTTACAGCAGTCCCAACTGATAGATAAGGGGGATCGTCTACTTGCTTTAAAAACAAGTTTAGAATATTAGAAATTATTTGTTTTGTGGTAATTAATACAACTTACCATTTTTATTTGTTCTTTCCTGAATGTATATTACTTAGCACAAGTGACTAGAAATTAAGTAATAAATACGCTTCACATAAACGATAATTTATATGTTCATATGTGGAATACACAAAAATTTATGATATATAGGTAAATGCATCCAAACAGATGATGCATTTCACTTATTGGTATTACAATGAAATGTTTCTTGAGATCAACATTGTTGTTTGTACTTTAAACATAATGTCGCCTGAACTGTATCACAATTATTTAAAATAACTACACTAATTATTGAACATAATTATAACTAATAATTAGTTAAATATATTGTGAATAAATTACTTCAAATCTGGTAAAAAATAGGCGGTCATTCGAAGACATTTCTGTATACAGCGTTGTCGTTGTTGCAAACAACTAACAAGATAGGATTAGGATGACTCTTTATTGGCAACACCACACGGGAAATTTTAGGACATTATCGGACATCTGCAGGGTATCTATTGCAACTAATGAATAGTTAACTTCTTCTGTTGTTATAAAGCTACAACAGATGGTACCACAAGAATTCCTAATTTGTTTTTTTTTGAGTTTTTATTTTTTAGTAATAAACCCAAGTAAACCCGCCAAACTCTCTAATAGTAGTCAGTTGATACTTTCGTACCATTTTATTTTAGAGTCACGTAGTACTAAAGGAGATAAAGGAAAGAAGGACCAAAATTCATTTAAACATTTAAATTAGCATTTTATCTGGTACAAAATGATATTGTTTTCCGATTTCACTTTACGATTCAAGCAAAGCATGTGCCCGGGTAGCTCAGTCGGTAGAGCATTGGACTTTTAATCCAAGGGTCCAGGGTTCAAGTCCCTGCTCGGGCGGAAAATCATTTTTTAATGCCCATTTGCAAAAGACGAAGATTTAAATTGATCTGCACTTCTCTTGTTGTTTTGTTACAGTCTGTTCTATGTATGTTTGGCAAAGTTGGTTTATCGTTTTCAAACGGAAGAATTATAGTGGGTGTTCACTGTTCATGATAAAAAAATTCGAACTTTCATTTAGCAAATAAAAATGTTCGTAAGTAGTTTAATAATATTTTTAGCATTACAATCGATTGATTGTGATGAAAGAGGTAATAGGGTGAAAAGAATTGTTGGTGGTGAACCAGCTGGAGCTCCTCCAGAAGATGATCCAGTAGTTTATACACGTTTTAATGGACGAACAGCCCGTGTACAAGGAATTCGAGAATTTTCACATTATGCTTTTAGAGGAGTACCATACGCACACGCACCAATTGGAAAAGATCGTTTTTTGGTAAGAGAAAATCTCAATCTAGACTTTAATAACAAATAAATCTTTAGCGCCCCAAGGAATTATTTCTGCAAGGCGATATTGATGCCACAAAACTTCCATCACCTTGTATTCAACCTGTTCCTGGTAAAAATAAAACTGTAGGCTCGGAGGATTGTCTGTTTTTAAATATTTTCACACCGGAATTACCAACTGGAACCGAAGGCTTCCCTGTCATCGTTTGGATACATGGTGGCGGTTTTAGATTTGGTTCAGCATCACAATAACATGTGTCCGACATTTAATTGGTAAACGTATAATCATCGTTTCCATCCAATATCGACTTGGTTCGCTCGGTTTTCTTAGCACCGGAACTAGAGAAATGCCAGGAAATGTCGCACTTTGGGACATGGCTTTAGCTACACAATGGGTGAGGAATTATATTGGATTTTTTGGTGGAAATCCATTTAGAATTGTCATTATGGGTCATGATACTGGTGCAAGTAGTGCTTTGCTAGTAGCCTTATCGAATATTGCAAAAGGTGACGGATTAATTGGTCAGTTACTGGTGAGTTAATGTTGGACATTTACAGGATTTGCCAGTGGAGTCGTTGCTATGTCTGGTACGGCCGTTTCACATTGGGCAATGGACAATACACCAACAAACACAGCAAAAGAAGTGGCCGAACATAATGGTTGTGTAACTAATTCGTATGTTGTGATGGTGAAATGTCTGCAAAATCTTCCTGCTGATGTTATAATTCAGGTAATTGATAGGAATATTTTCTAATTTAGCTTGAACCACAAAAAAAATTGGATTAACAGAGAAAACAACTATTTTCTCTAATCTTTTCAGGGCGATTCTAGAATAGCATTCAACAGACTTCAATCCAAAGGTTTTTTAACCGGTTTATCCGGCGACTTAGGACCAGCTCCAGTAGCTGAAGGCTACAATGATGGTCGTTCATTGCCTGGTTTAATCGAAGATGATCCTATGAACGATTTATACAAACAACATCAACCTGAAATACCACTACTTACTGGCATTACAAAAGATGAAACAAAGAAAGTCATTCACGGAAAATATCGTGAAGAGATTCTGAATAAATTACGACATGTTCCCGAATTTTTGAATAATGTATTGGTGAAAAATTTACAGGAATTTGTAGCAATTCATCGTTTACGACGTTCGAAAGCTAGTGAAAATTTTTTACAGCTTTTAAACGTTAGCGAGTTTCGTAATTATATTCATGCAAATTCAAACGATTATAAAGAAGGATTAATGAGAGTTGCGGAAGCAACTGGTATTAATAATATTAATGATTTTATTAAAATCTACTTGTAAATAAATCCTGCATTTTTAGGAGATGCTTTATTTAATGTACCGGCTTTTTTGACTGCTGATTTATGGTCGAAAAAGAAAGGCGCTTCAACATTTTTGTACCGTTTCGATCACTGTGGTAAACGAAAAAAAGGATTTCATTTATTACAAGGAATGGATCTTGTCGATACTAATTCTTCAGGTGAAAATTTAATTATATATGTTTCAGAACTGATTGAAAATTTTTCATTTTCCAGAGGAAATGGATGGAATTGTTAGTCATGGCGATGATTTACCATACCTATTCGATATCCACGATATTCACGGTAAATCTTTAGAGTCAAACACACCAATAAATGAAGATGATGAAAAAGTACGTAATATTTTCACACAAATGATAGCGGATTTTGCACGTCATGGGAAACTAAGTCTAGATAATCACGAAGTTTCACCATTTTCAAGTTTAACAAACAATTTTATACAAGTTAAACCGAAACCAGTGTTTGCAAACCAGTTTCGCTTCTGTGAAATGGCTTTATGGTGTGGAATTACTGAACGTTTAAAGAGCGACGCTTGTAAATTTTTAAAATACATCGACACAGAAATAAAACATGTTCAGAAACAGATTACTGACGTTAACAAACAAATTCATAATGTTAGCTCGCAAATTATTAAAGATCCATCGAAACTTTTAACAAAAATGGATCATGATTTAAAGCAAAAAATTAAACTTTTTAATTAAATAACAATAATTGTAAAAAAAAGTTTTATTTAGTTTAAAATAAATAATTTTTTAATTTCTATCGTATTCGTCTTGTTTCCTTAAGTTTCTTGTATATAAAATTAAATAACCAAATAATGCCAACAATAAAGTGCAGAAATACCATAGTTCGGAAACAATCTTCAATTTTAATATCTTTAAATAAAATTCAAATACATAAAAACTGTAATTGTTTTTATCAAATTATTAATTACCGATTAAATAAAAGAAGATAAAGGAAAGTCCTGTTAATCTGCAAATAAGTCCATATTGTTTCCCCATTTCTCCCCGTCGTGTTAATCCCAATAACGGTCCTCCTACGTACTCCAAAGCCGATATACTCACTACAATTAAAATAGCGCCCACAATAAAATACGATTCTGTATTGGCTTCAATTAAAACTGCAAACGTTTTTAATAATAACAGATAAATTAATTAATTAATTTAATTAGTTCAATTATTTATTACGAAAATAGCCAAGCGATCCAACGAAACAAAAAATCCATAACCATAATGCCCTCCTATTTTTGTCTCTATTGATCCAGTAGGAAACCAAGGCAAATATTAAACTAAACATCGATATAAAACTAATAAAATTTGATGCTGTTATTATATTTAAAGCACTTATTCTCTCGTACAAGAACGATGGAAATAAACCATAGAATACAAAAAAAGAAAACTTTGTTGTTATAATCGTTAATAAAGATTTATAAAATGTTGGTTGTTTCAATAAATTTAAATTATCATAAACATAGCTTTTCCTTCTAACTGTATTAAGAAAAACTGATTCTCGAGGGCTAACTGTTTCAGCAGGAGTAATTTCATCAAAATTGTATGTATTGTTGTAGTTTACACCCGACTCCATGTAAATCGGGGTTGGTAGATTGTGATATCTCTGTGATATATCTGTGATAATTGTGATATCTTTAGTTGCTTCCGACATTTCTGTCTTTAAATCTACATTTCCAACATCTTCTTTACTACCAAATGTTTCCCATTTCTTAACTGGTTGAGGTTTTTCTTCATCGGAATCATCAAATGTTTCCCAATCTGCTAAATTTTCCTCAGGGAATTTTACCCAGTTTTGTTTTCTCTCTTCAATTGTAGAAATTCCACTAGAACTCGCTTTTGGTTCCTCAGAATTAACAGGATGTCGTTCAATATCGGATCCCCTACTGGTTTGTCGTTTAATTTGTAGTTCTTTGGCATTTTTGGAGAAAATTTCCTCCTCATCCACGTTACCCTTTAATAAAACAACAAAATCCAACTTTAAAAGCTCTCATTTCAAAAAATTAACTACCTGAACTGGATCGTAAGAGAAGCGATACTGTGATTTAAGGTACAACGGCTTCTTAAAAACTAAATTTATAACTAATAATTGTAAAATAACTGCCATATACCATAAAATTACTGTTAGAAAGTTAACATTATTGATACTTCTTCCAAGCACAATTGGTACTATTATAAATCCTAATGACACAACAACTTGTGTTATGTGTGTTAAAACTGTGTATTTTAATTTAAAATATTGTGCTACGAGTAATTCACATTGAGAAATCTGAATTGAAGCTCCAACGCCTGAAAAAATATTTAAGAAACATTTGAATTTTTAAAAAATACTCTAGTGTCTCCACCTGTTAGTATCCCTGAGCATATAAGGAACTTGTTTTCAATATTTCCAACCAATCCAAACCACAGGAACAATAAGCCTGCGCAAATCAAACAAGTGGCCGCCGTTGATACTAAACGAGGCCATGTGCTTTGCAAAACCAGCATTTTAGTAGTTGGCTCTACAAAGAAGAAACGCTTTCATCAACAAATTTTGAAATTTAGATTTCATCATAATTTTGGTAAGAAATATTTAATTATTACACATTAAAAAAACAAATTAAAGCAGTATTAAGTAAATACATCAATAATAAGAATAAATTAATCCGCGTTACAAACAAGTTAAAATTTCTATAATTTTTTTTCTTAAACATAAAAATGTCGACTCTTTTTTTTTAACGAAAAACGTCCAGCTTGCTATAAACAAAATCGGCACATAAGCATAAACATTGCCATCATGCCATAAAGTAAGTCAATGTTTCGTTAAATTAATCCGCATTACAAACAAGTTAAAACTTAATAATTTTTTAAACATAAAAATGTTGACTCTTTTTTTACCGAAAAATGTCCAGCTTGCTATAAACAAAATCTGCACATAAGCATAAACAGTGCCATTATGCCATAAAGTAAGGCAATGTTTCGTTAAATTAATCCGCGTCACAAACAAGTTAAAACTTTATAATTTTTTTCTCGAACATAAAAATGTTGACTCTTTTTTTACCGAAAAATGTCCAGCTTGCTATAAACAAAATCGGCACATAAGCAGTGCCATCATGCCATAAAGGCAATGTTTCGTCGCTATTCGCCATAAATTGGATGCGCCAATGTGCCACAAATATTCCATAAGCCACAATTAAACTTGGTATTGTTGCCTAAAATTTTTTTATATTGTATTATATTTCTACTTGTGGCTTTTGGTATGCACGTACCTGACTGCAAAGAGTCGCCATAAAAACGACCCACCCATAACCACCGTCAGGAACACTTGGACCCAATTCCGGTTGTGTACTGATAACATTGTCTATGACCATTTCACTATTTGTGTTTTTTGTATTTCTCGACATTTTTTCCAACTTTCGATAAACATTAGTTGTGGTTTTTATATTTTACATAAGGAAAAAAAAAACTGGTTTTCGTGCACTTTATTTTGTATTATGTCGAAGGTAGAATGAATTCGCCTAGTGATAAATTGTTATCTTATCAGTTTACTAAACAGTAATTTGTTATATCAATGTGTAACTAATTATATTTTTCTATAATATACTCTCTTTTGGTTTAAAAATTAAGATAAGAAATTCTTTAACTGTAACTTTATAACTGTTGCCATTTTTTTACATGCACAAATTGGTTTCATTTTACATTTTATGCTAATTCATGTAATGTTGAAACGTAAATATTTTTAAGTTCTTATTACAATGTTGCAGTTACACGATTGCATGTTTATTAATAAAATTTCTCTACAAACTGGTACATACATAATATGCATTTGAAAATGAATTTTATATGCATGTTTATTTATTTACTTTTTTCTTTTTTTTGTTTATTAACTTTATTACGTTCCTTCCAAAAAAAAAAAACCGAACTTTCCTTTTCCTTCGACATTTTGTTTATAAATGTTAGTCAACTGAATGTTAGTAATAGTACCAACTTAAGAAAACAATAATTTTTAATTTTCCAAACTGCCATGTTATTGAATATTGAAATACATTATTTACGTTTTTAATGGTAATCATGTAATTATATAATATTATATTTATAAGTTTTCATTATTGGTAAGGTAATGTTAATAAATGTATAGTCATTTTACAGTTTTCTATAAATTTAACTTTCTAAAATTACCATATTGGTTATAGTTTTTCATCACATCTTTAATTAAACTTTGGTATGGAGGCCCGCGGTAAGGGCCGAGCAAGAGGCGCTCGTCG
>SSSI01008233.1:0-18461 GCA_004796505.1 Oryzaephilus surinamensis | reverse complement strand
TTATAAAAGGTAATAAATTATATTACATTGCGATAAAAATTATCTTTTGGAGAACACGTTTTTAATTCATTATTAGCATTATTTTAGCAAAATGGGGAAGTCTAGAAATTAATTTAAACTTTCAGTTTAACTGACAAAGAAATAATTGTTCCATATACTCGTACATGCCTGAAAATAGCTTTGAAATGGTAATTTCTAAAACATAATTAAAATGACAAACTAAACATAAGTGCTTTTTGCGACCAGAATAAGATTTAATAAGTTATTTTAAAAATAGACATAATGAGAGCACTTTCTACTGTTTTTAAATGCGATTCAAAATATGTCTCTTGAAACAAGAAGTACGCCAAGAAAGTACATCAGATTTTGGGGCACACATACGCGCATAAAACGCCATATGTTGTTATCAATGTTTAATTACATATACACCTTTTTCTTTCACCAAACTTTTTATATCCATCCTATAATAAAAATAAACGTTTTCTATATAAATTAAACATTTTACGATTACATATGTCGTATACGAGGGGCAACTTTTACTATATTTAAATTAAGTAAATAAACTTTTAAAAACGTTCCATACAACTGGTTATCTAAAGGGTGATGTTGGATCAGCAACATAAAAACAAAAGAAGGAAAGTCACATATTATGAACATCCACTTTTACGGTAAAATGTTGAAAAGGGACTATTTACAAGCAACAGAGTATTTTCATCATTGTTTTTTTAAGTGATACTGTTTTCCTTTACTTTTGTGGCACACTTTAAAGTTTTTTCTGAAAAAAAAAATGGATGTGCATTATTAATGTTCGTTACCAGTTGGTAGAGTTTTATGTACCATGAAAAGGGCAATTTGAAAGATGGGTAATAAAATTTGCTATTAGCATTATCGTTGGATGCAGTTTTTTTATTGTTCAAATGAAACGGATGTCCTTGCTGCTCTATATTTGTGTTTGTTCCCCGGAAAACGGAAGTAATACGGCTCAGTGGTGTCTGAATAGGTATTATTTTTGTTTTCCAGTTATTGGTGATAACCTTCCTCATTTTTTATAATATTCATAGTCATAGACCGGTAAATTATATTGTTGTACGTGCGGCAATAATTTACATTACAAAAGTGAGTAATAAAATTGTGTTATGTATTCATAAAAACATAAAGATATTATTGATAAACAAACTAACTATATATGTATAACTTTTTTAAAATTAGATATTTCTTTTTCAAAAAGAAACTTTTGGAGGCGCCGGGCATCGATCCCGGTACCTCTCGCATGCTAAGCGAGCGCTCTACCATCTGAGCTACGCCCCCTACAAAATATTTATTGAAAACTTTTCCCACTCACTGTTCATAAAAGCTCTAATTTTCCTTGTATAAACAGATAAATGATATAAATTTTTTAATTAGTGATCGTTATTTTAATGCAATCATATCGTATGATCAAAAATTACAGCGTAATGAACAATAATAAAAACGATTATTGATTTTGTATGCACCAAATACATTGGATGGAGAATGCAATTTCCAATTTGCTTTAAAAATTTCCATTAGCTATTGAATTGTGCAACTATAAAACATTCAAATCAAAAAATTCTCTATAAAAGACAAAAATATATCGTAGGTTGAATACAACAGGCTTTAATTATATCAACAATCCACTGCACACAGTTAATTAAGTTTAATAATGACCACCTACACAAAATTTTACTTGGGCAGTTCCAAATGTGGTTGATTCCATATGGTCATAGTCATAATGAACTTTATACATAGGTATGTTGTGAATGTCAGTGCCCCTTTATTATTCATGGTACGAAGATATAATGATAAGCTTAAGTACCTATGTGCGCTTTGAAAAATAAATATTTTTTTTAAACACAAATTTTAAATCTTTCAACTTTCTTTACTTTTAAAATTACGTCATATACTGTATCCAATGGAAAATGTACGGCGATAATATTGAATTAAATAGAATCTTCACACTATATATGTTATAAATTTATTCAAGCCTTCAAGAAATTCGTTAAACATTTGCTTTAAGACTTTTTATCATTTCTATTACTTTTCATTTGATGTGGTTTCTTGATGGCGTCGGATGGTGGCAGTTTTATATTAATACCAAAATCTAATAGATTGTCAGTACGTGGACAGTAATCCGTAAAAAAAAGTAAATAATCAATTTCTTCCGCTGTTAAGCTTCTTGCTGGAATCACTGGCGGCTTTGGTCGATTTATAGGAGGCGAGCGTTGCTTTAATTCTTTTAAAAAATAAAAAAAAAAAAATAGATATACTGTACATACATTGTATATAATTATCTAGTATAAATATACCTATTCCGGTTTTAATGTATGGCGGTTCTAATGCTCGATTTAAACTATGTATAATACGTTCCAATTCAACATATTCTTTGGCAGCCTTTTCGGCGAGTCTCATTATTTGCATTTGTTCTTCATAGTAGTTGCCCTCGAGCACTGACACTTGATCTTTTGGTAATTTGTCCAATTTCAGTAGTTCATCCCTATATTGTATTTCAATGGCCTTCATCATCTCGACAATACTTAAATTTGCATTATTTGGTCCAATTCGAGTTTCATATACATCTTCGACAAACACTTGCAAATTTAATGCATCTGCATTCGTTGTTAAATTTTTAAAGTTATTATTAATAAGTTCGTGACTTAAATTTTCCAAATATTTTGCTCTTTCTTCCTCCCATCTGTTATTACATAAAGGTGGAAAAATTAATTTAAATAATTTTATCAATTTGTGAACACACTTACAATATATGGCCTTCCAATTTGTCGATAGTTTCTTGTAAAGAATGAATTTCATTATCAAAAGACTTTTCAGCAACTCGCATCCCTTCAGTAATCACACTAATTGGTTCAGCGAGCTCTTCAATATGCAAAAGAGCATTGAGATTTTGCATTTCTAAAAATTTAAAAACTTCATGCAACTGCGATGGGTCAGTAAAATATAATAGTGGTTCTCGTTTTAAATCGATATCTTCTTGAAATTCAATTAGAAGACTATCTAATGAATCGGTAACTTGAGTCTCAACGTTATATTTATTAAAAATATTCGTAACTTCGCATATACTATGAATTGCTGGTGAATTTATCGTATCAAATTCTTCACGCCAACTCATTGGACTAACTAAATACAAGAATTTTTGATACGTTTTACTATAACGCCATTTCTCTTCCAATTTATAAACAATTGATCGTAATGAAGCATATTCCTTAGCTAATTCTTTGAATTCATCGGTTTTCTCTTGCAATAATTTCTCTTCAACTTCTGCTTCATGCAATATTTTCATGGATTCTTCGTGATCTCGTTTTAAAAAATCTTCAAATGTTTCTACATATGCTTGAAAATTGTCGCTAACTTCTTTCAGTAATTCTTTTTCTAGATATAAATTTTCATTTATTGACATAATTTCGTCTTGTTTGTATCCAATGATTAATTTCATGCGTAATGTTTGACGAAGCGATTCAACATATTCTGTACGATTAAGTGGATCTGATATGGGCCTTCCTGTTATTATTTTATAATAATCAGGATCTGCATCCATAATTGTTTTCATTGTGTTAATGTCAGCATCATCAACTCGTAATCGATTTCCTAAATCGGTACGTTGTTTATCACGATAACTACACTTTTGCGAACAATTTTTCTTCAATTCATCCACCAATTCACTCTTTCGCCATGCCTTTGTCTTTATCGCTTCCGCAAATATTTCCAAATCTTTGGGATAACTGAAGGGTGATGTTTTTGTTTTCACTGTGTTAACAGTTTTATTTATTACATGATCACTTTTCGTAAAATAGTGTTTTTTTAGTGGTGATTTGGGCGGATTTAGTGGTGGCGGTGGTTTTTTCTTGAACATCAACTTTCGTTTTGTTGGAAATTCTTTTTTTATAGACGATTTACTCTTTTTATTATCCAAAACTAAAATATCATCACTCACATTTGTACCACTAGGTGCTGATGGTATTGTTTCATAATTAGACATTTTAAATAAAAAATATAACTCTTTATGTCAAGTTTTATCAATATTTTGTTTACAAGTTGCTGTGGAATTGTGGAATCAATAAACCACCCCCCATAATTGTGTCCCATGGAAAAATAAATCGTTTTATGTTGTGTTAGGGTGCGTATTTTATTCAAATGCGAAGTAGTTGTAGAACTTATTATTTTGGTTAAAAGTCACGTCTCGTCTCCATCGGCACCGTCGCTACCACCACCTTTGTATAGCCAGTAAATGTGTAGAAATACACTAACCCAGTTGGCGGATGGATCAATATACACAGCTCTCCCAACACCATACTCTGATCCAGGTTTGGATCGGTCCTTATCTAAGTCACATGGTGTAATGTTAACGCCACGCATGGATGTATCGAAATTAGTGTGCGGTTTAATTAATTAATCAAAACTATCTGGTGGTCTATGCCAACAACTCCAACAAATATTGTAATTATGGGATATACATCAACCATTCAATAATCCACATAATTAATAAAATTATCCACCATATGATGGAAATGCATTTAATTTTGCAACAAAATTTTTTGCAATATAAACAATATGTTGCAGTTTCGATTATGAAACTTTCACCACAAAAACAGATGTTGTTACACTGAAATTAGCTGTAAATAGAAAAACCGAAAAGGTCTGGTTTTATTACGGCCAATCGATAATTTTAATGATTTTTATTACTTTTTTAATTACTTGAAATGTGTATGTTCAAGGTCTGCAATTCGTGCTAACGTTTAAATGACTTTCAACATTAAAGGGGTGCTATTAATTTTCTACTGTTCGGTCAAAAGGTGAAATTCGTAGCATCTCTTTAGAAACAACAAGTCTTTTTTTGGTTCCTTTGTTGCTAAGTATATTAAAAATTGTGAATTGTTGTTTTTCCGTTTTCCGCAAGTAATACTTTACTTGCGCACTAGAGACATTTAATTATTATTGTGGATTTATTGTTGTTTCAGGGGCGAAGCGATGAATATTTTTATGAGCTTTTTATTTTATTTTTATACTCTCTCATTAATATAAAAAAATATGAATTTAAAAGAAATTTTCTTTCCTTTTCCTTCATTTTATATAACTAATTTTTACCGGGAAATAAATAATTCATGTCTCTGAGTCTCTGACTGGTTCATACGTCAAAATAAAATTTTAAATGCATATTTAGGCTACCAATTCGTTTCTATTAATGCCTTCAACTTTGGTCTATTCTTATGTAACATGAACGTTATATATTTAGACATGAAATGTGCTTGCAGAATTAAATTATCGTTAAAGGTTATGATAAAATCGTTATTATGTTGTGTATTCGGCCAAACTTTAATATCAATCTCGTACGAAAATAGTCTGATGTTTTTACAAGTTTGTAACTTTGTACTCTCAATAACAAATAATCCCATATTTGTTTTAAGACATCAGTGAAAAGTTGAATAATGATTTTAATTAAGGTTTTATACGTAAAACTGATTAAAAACGTCCGTTTTAAATGGTGCAGCTTTAGAGAAGATTAATTGCGAAGGAAAATAGTCTTGTAACAAAGACAGATATTCTTCCACTGTAAAAGTCTTTTTTTCTGAAAAAAGCCATTTTAATAAAGAAAAAGAAACTTATATCTAATTGCATTTTCTTTATGTCTTTTACCGGCACGAGTATTAATAATTAGAATATACTCGTATATATAGTTATAACACATATAAGGTATCATCTGTTTTACCTCGTTTTTAGTTAAAAAGCAAGCCGTACTAATAAGTTTGTTGAAAAATTACTTTTCTTAACATTTTGTGAGATTCTTATAAACAAGTATTATGTTTGTTGTTCAGTTGGTTGAGATACAAGTTTCTTTATAGTGAATCTCTTTATTTGTTAAAAACATAAAGATAAAACAGATAATTTATATTGTATCTGTGCATGTTTTTAGTTTTCTCTTTTGTATATTATATTGTATGTTGTGGGAAAATAGAGAATTTTACATTAAAAAAAAAACTTTTATAGTTTCATGTACTATAATTAAAGAATTATGTTATTTATAATATAATTGGTAAATCGCAAATATTATACACATAATTGTTTTGCAAAAGTTATTATATAGAATTAATCCAATTTCATATATGACTCTATTTACTACATCAACAGCTATTATGAATAATGTATTGTATATAATGAGACAATTTATCATTCTTGCAATTGGAAAGGATATTCAACAAATAATGGCCTTGTTTCATTTTGTAAAATCTTCAAAATACACATCCACATCTAGTAAAAGTGCTAACAATATAAGTATTGTATATCATTCTATATCATACCATCATTATTTGATTTCTTACTATTATTGTTAAACCCGCATATGTTAATCATAAAAGGAATCACATAAAATGGTTTTAGGGTGAAAGCAATTGAGTAAAAGACAAAAATCTAATAGAATATATTATATTAGAAGACATGTACTCTACTATTCTCACAATAATACAATATCTCAACAATAATAATCTAATAGTTATTAACTCCAATAATTCTAAAACATATTATTATAATATAATATATTTATACAAAAAAATGTACACAAAAATATTCTCTAATAGTATATTGTTTTATTAAAATTTTACTAGAAATATTCCGAAAACAAAGTTGACTGGTTATGTAATTCAAATTTGAAAAAATTAAAAAAAAAAACAAGTTTTGGTAGACTAATATATTATTACTATTAGTTCTATATTGTTATTTTTATTGTGCTTTAGTTTTATCGCGAACGCGTTTAATGTAACAGGTGTTGTGCAAGAGTGCATTATTTTAAAAATCTTTGTTGATAACTAAACATTTATTTAATTTATATTAAAACCGATCAACGAAAAAGTGTTACAACATATAGTTTTAATTTTTTTGTAAATTATACTAAATAATAAATAAGTGAAGTTAAGTAACTTTTTTATTTATGGCACAGTAGGTTTATTGCAGGGGGTTGGTAAACCCATTAAGGTCTTTAAATAGACAAAGTTTTAACTCTATATTATTATGAGAAAAACCATGCAGGTATTTCTTTTAGAATATAAAAGAAAGTATTCTATTTAACAGTAGTAGAACATATGTCAATCTTCAATTGGAACTAATTTATAACATACTGTTAGAATAGCATCTAGTAGGTATTATAATGTAATCTTCAAATAATATAGGTGTTATTTTGAAAGAATTCCATATGTTGTGTGTATATGTATGTGGGCTCATATATGCTAATATTTATTCATGCATTTCTTATTTAATACAAGATCTTGATTGATAGACCTTTTGTATTATAATGATAATACGTATATATAATATTGTTACCATATAAGAGAACAAGATATTAGATAAATTAGAAAAACATCAAAAGAGCAATAAGAAGAGCGTAAATTATACTTTTTACAGTGTCATGTAAATGCATATAAGATGCAAATGTGCACGTCTTGTGGTAAATACTTAAACAGTTTTTATTTTAAACAGTAAAACAACAACGACAAGAAGTGTTATAATAATAAAAAAACTTTCGACTAGCTGTAACTGTCATATACCTACCTATATACATATGTAAAATATATAAATTGAAAAAGTTTTTAAAAGAAACTCATCTACTGCATTTATTATCTAATCAATTTATTTTTCAGTTGAGAAATTTTTCAGGTTTCATTTAACTTAATAAAAGAACACATAATTCTTGTTATAATAATACACGTGTTTCGTTTTCGACTAAAAATATATTTATACTCGTATTGCCACATGTTTTGGATTTTTTTTGTTATCATCTCGTTTTAAATTGATTTATTTACTTATACACCTACAAAAACAAACATTGTGGAAAAAACTTGCAAATTTCGTTAAAATTGAACTTTGTGAAGATTTATATGGCAGCATGTGACAACCCCTATTCGTGCAACCAACTTTATTGGACGCACAAAAAGTTGTTTAATTTGCATTTTGGTGCCACACCAGCCAATTCTGAAGTTCATTATCATGAAATTCAGTCACAGTGTTCGTAGTTTGTTACAATTTCTAATAAACATAAAACTTAAATCGTATAACAAATTCATCTAAAATCTCATTTAGTCAGTTCAGTGATTGGAAAAACCATCGAAATAATATTATACCTGTTTTTAAGGTATATACCTGGAAATATAAGTAAAAAATATATAATAGGCTTCGTTCTTTCATAAGACGACAGCTGGATATGTGAATTTAACTACCTGGACCTGATCTGACTTTTGTGTGCTGTAAGATTAGTGCTTTTGTGATTGCAACACAGGTTGTATATTGCCTTAAAAGGCTTCATCTGACTGTACCAGATTTCAGCCTACATATGAACACTATATGTATTCAGCAAACATTTTTTTCTATAATACTCAGCAGACGTAAGAGGCACTAGTCTCGTTAGTAAAATTTGTACCCTTTGTTGGTTTTGTTATCTGAACTAAACAGAAATTAAATAAAGCATTTTCGAATTTTTTTCACTCATAATACTACAATTTTAATAACAGTGTCTAGCCAGGTATAATCCTTAGATAATATGTTCTCGTCTCGCCTAATTACACTGCATCAAGTTTGCATAAAATCTTGTGCAAAACAATTAATTCCAGTGGAAAGCACACGTCTGTCAGGAAAAATTGACCATTACGTTCTGCATAATGCTGTATATGCTGTTTATAAAATGCATGCAGTATTACGTTTCAGGGACGGCAGGGACCCTTTTCTTGATTTATAACTGACGTTGCACGAGGGCAGATGTGAAATCCATGTAAGGTTTTTCGAAAAGCGGCAGGTAGCCAATATACAAGTGAATTTATAAAACTGGTCGTCGTAAGACTGGCTGACGTGACCCTTACAGGAGCCTGTTTTGTGCTCAGTTTCGTGTAAAAATCTTTACTCTAAACAGCTGATATATCCATATGAAATATGTAAGAAAATGTATATGTATTCCCTAAGGTAAATCAAATACAATCCTCCGGAAATACACTCAAAATGAGCTCCTTAATGTACAGAAAGAGGGATGAATAAAACGGCACGATATAAAAAACAAACATGGGTTTAATAGAAATAATAATTGTATATTACATTTAGGTACATATTTACAGAATTACATAATACATAATATATTTATAAACATGGCGCTTGTGTAACAGGTAATACGTAATAATATATATTTTATATAGAAATCTATACATTTTCTAAATTTTAACACCCTTTATATACGAATAATAATTATATTGATAAAAGACAAATTTTTATCAACATTGTAAAGAATAAAATATTTCAAAATATTATAACGAAAAAATTTATCTATAGGAAAGTATTTTATTCTAATATCTTATAATATTGGTCATTATTAGACTGTTACTAAATCGAATAGAAAAACTTTTAAATATGTATGTAAGTATATACAATAATAATTTTATTCATATTGTAAAATGGCACAATCTAATACTATAAAGAGTATACTTTGATATAAATTTAAAAATAATTAAAATAATATTATACTCGTTGATATTTCCCTTTTATTAAATTACTTCCTTTAGGGGTACAATTACCTTAGTGTGTAATCAAAATATGTACACACACCAGCCATTACACATTATTGCACATCCGTACTGATAAATTTAAAAAAATCAAAATAAGTCATGAATATATGTATAGAAATAGATAACTATCGTTTTGTCACCAGATTAGGACGGACTATGAAGTTTTGAAAAATTAATAAATAATATCAAAAATGCGTGTTACAAAAGAATTTTAAATTTTTCTTTTCGAAGTAGTAACCATTAATTTTGTAATATTTTATTCGATATAAATTACACAACTAAATTTACTTACAAATTAAATGAGCACCTTTGGTTCTGGTATATGTTTTTTTTTAAATTTTATAAAAAAATCCTTATTCAGGAATTGAATAACGCGCCCTTGAAATATAATTGAATTTTCATTAAAAAGCATTTAATTATTATTGTCTTTCGACGAAATTTTTATAAATTACACAAAGAATTTGTCATATATGTATAGTAATATTTTTTCAATGTTGTTGAGTTAAATAGTTGTACATCTTAATTAAATTGAATACACAATAGTAGCAACAAAATTAATTGGGATGAGAGATATGGGCGTTAATTCTATTCAAGAATAATGTTAATTATTATCTAAATTGCACATTTTAGATGTATAGTTTAAAGCGTATGGGAAACATAAGGGTTCACATTGCTTTCTTTTATTTTTTTCCATACAATGATAGAACAGTCATAGTGGTTTCACTTTTTTTTAAAGCGGTGATCCTGTGATTTTTTTGTGCAAACTATACACATTGATTTAAATATATTGTATTTGTGTCTATTATCTGGACATCTAGAAAAGCTATTAATTTATTATCTTTTACAATGTTTTTATGATAAGTCACAGGTAAATATTTTTAGTTTGCAAATACGGAGAAATATTACAAGGTAGGTACATGAGAAATATTTGTTATTTTGATGAAAGATTTGGAATTTGCTCTTTTATAAAATGAAAAACACAATTCCAGTAATTCTTATATAGTTTAAAAATAATTTAATTAAAGAACTACTATAATATTATTTTTTTTCATGATTAGAAATCATCACTCTATTATGCAGGCGAATTTGATGACTATCTTTTCTTATTTAACATTGTCAAATAGTGTTTTTAATAAACTCATAAACATTCTTACAATATTTTAAAAGATATATTCTTTGTGAAAGATACAATAGCATTGAAATCCTTACAATCTACCGGAAAATTTTTCGACATATATTCGAAAAATGTTTGTGCGATAATACATTGTTAATGTTTTAGAAAAATAATTATCAAATTACTGTTAGCGATGGAATGTATTAAAAATTGACTCGTTAACATTCGTTTTTTTTTGGTAACAGTATAAAAATTTATTAAAAACACTAAAAATTCGATAAATATCTAGACAATATTTTTCATCCTACATAAAACTTACAATTTATATTGACTACACTGAGCACAACTCACAAAACTTAATTAGTTTTATCTGCCTTTCTTTTTGCGTTCTTTCGCGAGTTTTCGCCGTTTCAAGATCATTTCATAAAGAACTTCAAGTCCTTCATGTAATCCATCGCCCGTAATTGCACAAGCGGGTTGAACGTGCCACAGGTGACCACCGGGAGTCCCACAACCGCCCAACTCGGTCAGGCCCAGTAATTTTTCCAGTTCTTTTGGTTCACGTGCCCCAGGCAGGTCTTGTTTATTAGCTAAGACTAAAATAGGAACACCGGAATTTTCTGGTGATTTCACTGTTCGTATCAGTTCCATTTTGGCCTCCTCCATACGTTCCACATCGACACTGTCAAGCACAAACACTATACCATCCGTACAACGTGTATACGATTTCCATAATGGCCGTAATTTCTCTTGGCCACCAACATCCCATACCAAGAAATTGATGCCTTTTGCTTTACCAATCATACCTTTGACTTTTTCACAATTGAAACCTATCGTTGGTACTGTGTTCAAATATTGATCGAATTTTAAACGATATAAGGCCGTTGTTTTACCAGCCGAATCCAGACCCAACATGACCACATGAAGAGTGCCTTGACCTGATGGTAAAGCATCAAGTAAGGATGCATTTTTGCCCATATTTGCACCCATTGATGATGTATATATAACAGTCTTTTGATTACATTTTGATGTTGGTTTTTCTATTTGTTATTATTTCTTTTTCTATTCTATTTGTTTTGTGGAAGTACATTTTCATATTATTGTTTAGAATGGAATTGTAGAATCTGCAAAAAATAAAATAAAATTCATTATATAAATTCTTTATGGGGAAACACTACGAGTATAAATTAATTACAATGTATTTTTTGTCATTATTATTTGTAACCTTCGAAAACAATGTTAGCTTCAGTTGAGTGGTTTTCTATTTTGGTTGAAAACCATTTATTTAATTAAATATATTATTTATGTTGTAGTAAAAAAAATTAATATTAATGTAATGTGTTTTAATATTTTTGTCAATAATAAAAAATTGTTACTCTATTAAACCATTAAATTACCTTTGCTGGTAAAAATTAATTGTTATATTATATAAAAAAAGGAAAAACGTGAAATTGTTATTTAAATTACAATCGTAAACATTATCGGGTTTTGTGACAAAAATTTTGTAATCAAAAATATGACGAAAAATGTATATTTATTAGAAATCAATTCAGTTCCCAGAATTTACATAATTTTTATTATATTGATGATATTTTAAACGCTTTTTAACCTCGATAATGATATCTGAGATATCTCAACCACAAACATTTTCATTTCTTCGATTTTGCTTTTGCTTTTCGATGGGAATTTTTTATTTTGTCGTTCAGGGTCGGCCCTCAACTATCAATTCCATTTTAAAAATTCATCCCTGACTTTAACATAATTTAAAAAATATTTCATTTAGGAAGGTCCAATGGTTTTGAATTTAATTTTCTAAGTTCCCAATTTTATTTTACATCAAACGATTCCAATATTTTCTCTACAAATAAATATATCCCTGAGCCGGTACTGTTTTTATTGATTCAGAAAACAATCAGTTCAAAATATTTTACAAGTAATCACGTACATATACGAGAAATTTATCAAATTATGAATATTCACGGTCCATTACATGTTAGGTGGAAAAAGCAATGAAAGTTTCTCTGTGAACCAAGATTGAATTACATAAAAAAATGAAATAAAATTACACTCTATCAAAGGGAAAATATGAATTATATTAAATAGAGTTTCTACATAAAAACGGGGTATTAAATTTTATTGGTATTTCGTGAACCAATTTTGGCATCATGAATACACTTTCATTCTATTTTTATCGAACAAACTTTTGTTTTTTTGGTCTTTATTTGTTATGTGACATAAATAAATGTCGTGTTATTTAAAAATAAAATGTACAACCTTAAATCCAAATCTTTTATTCCCACAAAATCTAAACTGCTATTAATTAACTTTAAAATACAATTGCATATCTGTATAGGTAGGTAGGTACATGTCTATTGACATTAATTAATATTCATAGAATGTCTTAAAAACGTTTTTGTATACAAATATTATCCGGAGGCTAGTTTTAAAATTGAATACCAACTCTTGTATGTTATTATTTAACACTAACGGACCTTTAAAATCATTTTCAATCAAATAAAATCTCCTTTATCTAGTCTAAAATAAAATAAAAACCGAAACGAATTGTTCCGCAATGTAAAATGTGTAAAGGAATTTGGTGATATACAAAATTGTTATAATAATATATAATTTCGGATGTTACGGTTTTAGTCAAAGAATAATATTGTTAGATGATAGCCAGAGACGTGAGAAGATCTCTAGGAAGATTTTCTGTTAAAAAGAATTAATACGTACAAAATTCTTCTCAAGAACAAGATTTTATGGTAGATTACATATAAATTTCTCTTTATTTATTATTACAAAATTGTTTACGACATTTTAATTCAATTGTGATGTGAAATGCGATAATTAATTACTAATAATATATTTATTATTTATCCGATTATAAATTATAAGTTGATTTGATTATTTAATATTATATCAACACCTGCTTTCATATTTTGATTCAAAATCAAAGGAGTTTGCATAATAATTGGCTTTTGAAGGCTAATATAGTATTTGACTCTGATCTTTCAATCTAGTTTCAATAACATTTCATAAATAAACAAAATGTCATTCAATTTTATATTCTTTGTGTGTATATTATTTTAATTAACATAAAATGCACTTTCCTTATTTTAATACAAAAAGTCAATTTTTATCAAAATAAACAACTACCTGATAGATGTTGTAAGAGAAGGCCAACAAGCACAACTTTTGCCTTTAGGCAAAAGATGAACACATTCTCTTCGATATATTCTAACAAGTACAGAATAGTAATTTTGTAATACATACTATTCAATTATAAAAAATTCTATTTATTTTCTTTTCAAGACCTCTATATTAGTTTTCTCACAACACATTATATTTATATTATGTGGGACAAATTTGTATAGTTGTTATTATGCAAATGCAAAAGTTGTAATATTCATGACATGAAAATTCAGTGCTATATTCTTATTTTCTTTGTATGTACAGAGAAAGATCGCATGTTATATAATAATTTAATATAAAGAAATTAAATTTATACACTTACAAACTGGACATACACTTTATACACAAGAGATTAGCAAATGCAAGTTATTTTTATATTTTATGCTGAAAACGGTATTTTCTGTTTTAGAAACAAGCAATAAGTAAATAAATCTAATGAGTTAAGTGTACATATCTATAAACAGTATAACTAGGTCATTAAGGATTTTCAAATGGAAATTTTGTGAGAATTATTCGAGGAATTATTATTTTAGGAAAATGATTGAATTATATTTCCCACACTTGTTTATGCAGTGTAATATTGTATAATATCGTAAATATCAAATATACAAATACCTTCACATGGGAATTTAATTAATATACATTTATTATTATTATTATGTATACATTTTAGCATCAAAATGTATACAAGCGTATATTTTACGATGACACAGAAACACAATTTTCCAGCCACTAATTTATTTGGGAAGTATTATAAGATGATGATAAGCAACAAAAACCTGTTCCAAAAGAAATTTTTCGATGCGTCTTAAACATTATATAAAAGTTATTAGTCATATATGCGAATTTGATTTATTTTACGCTTGTAGTAGTGTTCTAATTATTTCCATAAAAAGTTGTCATGCTTCAATTCAAACTGATAATAATAAATTCATGGACAATAGATATTGTTATCTTATCATTGTGTTCGATTTGAATTGTTTTACAAAATAAACTGTAAATTGCTCAGCTTAAAAAATGAACGATTGTGTTATAATAGAACCGTTTATCGGTTTTAATAAATATTTATAAATTCGTTTTACACATTGTCATAATAGAAAATTACAATTACAAATATTTGTGAAGTGTGAAATTAAAAAACGATAAAATGAAATATGGAAAAAATTAACAGATGTAAAATAGTGTATAATGTAAAATTAATGTTCTATAAATAAAATTGCAGTTAGTAACTGTTTATGTAAACAATATGCGTTGGGTTCTGTTACTTTTTAAAAAAATCAATAGAAAACAACGCATAAAATTGTACGTATACATGTACGTGTATATAGGTACAGTTGATAAAACAAATAAATATACTTCAAGTCATGTTCGAAGACAGGTATTGTATAAAACTTTTTAAAATAAATATTTTCAATGTTTCCAAAGAAAAAAGAATTAAAAATAGTGCTTCGATCTAGATAGTAGAAGTAAATTACTTAGAAAATTAAATGCATGTTGTAATGTATAAATAGATCGTGCATATTCTTGTGTTTGTATTTTTTTCTTCGGAAGTTCTGTATAAGAAGAAAAATGTAGTTGAAGAGCTCGTGCCACGAACTAATAACAAGAAACCGCTGCCGCCTTTATAAAATAGCTCTGGTTACCTGCATTTCGGAATTAATCAACAGAACCTGCTTATCTTCTTACCTGACACTTATAACCGTACTTTCACAGGAAAGTTCGCCAGTTCTATTGTATAAATGCTTATTTGCCACAAGCATAATAATAGAGGCATTTGACTAGTTATAACAACATTTGATAATAAATGGCACGGAAAAAGAATAACTTTTTAAAATGACGATCATTCAAGGTTCTTTTACTCACACGAAAATCATTTACTCATTCCAGAACCGACTTGCAAAAATTTCCTTTCAAATTTGCAAATAAACTAAATGCAATGTTTGTGATTTTTTTTAATTATGCTGTGGAATAATTACGATTTTTTAATATGACTTTGAATTGCTTTTATTATTTTTTTCCTAAGCCGGTCCTGCGGCTTATAATTTGGCTAACATGCATGTCATAATAGACATTATAACGAAATATAAAATTATATTTTGGAAACAGTTATGGAATGCTCATAAACAATACACGAAATAAATGATTTATCATGCGCATGATACAAAAAGGTATTTCGAGATATTATTATATATATTTCATGAGAAAGTTGTAGAAGTATTAGGAAATATGTTAAAAAATTCAGTATTACATCCTGTTTTCATATTATCTTCATTAGATAAGTCGGATTACTTAATTTTTTTTTATTTTATAAAAATGCAAAATTTTAAATATTGTGCCAAATAATTTTGGCATTCGTAATAAATAATTATAAACAAGTGTGTAATTGTATTATTTAAAGGATAATAGAAGATAATTAATGCACTTATAAAATGATCCACTAACATTAATTATTCAAGTTAAAACACATTAAAGTACTTCTTCTGATCTTGAAGAGATATGCATAAAATGTTTTAAAAGAGAGGTTTGTTCCACTTTTCTTTATATTCTAAAATATGTGGGATTTTCTATGCTTTCATTTATATATAGAAGTACAAAATCAAGATCAATTGAATGGGTATATTTATTGCTATTAATTCTATTCATTGATCGGCAGGTACATTTCATTGGAAAGAATTAATCTTACTGTATAAGCAGGAATATATTCCAATATAATATAATAGAAATTTGCACATCTTTAGGCATAGTTCTATTTACATTATTTATTTATAATTTACACATTATATTCGTATTATTTATGATTATGAACATTATATTAAATCTACATAAAATTGTAAATGTACTAACTTTCTATATTAATAAATTTTAAAAAACCGATGCAAGAACATAAATTCAAACACCTTACAGATAAAATGACGTTTTATTACACTTTTTCCACTAGATGTACATATTATGAATGTAATAAGATTTTGTTGTTTTATTGAAATGATGCTGTAGGATGAGAGAGTGTCTGTTAAAAATTAAAATGCAAAATTATACGTGGAAAATAAACATCATTCATTTTTCCAGTATAATATTTCAACAAATTAAATATAACTACTATTCCTGTACTATATAAGTACAATTTTAATCAAACTCCTACTAGTTCATCATAACGTTACTAATTAAATTGCTCATTTATATGCAGACTTTATAATTATAATTTGCACTACATGATTAATAAAGTAATTACCAACTATTTTATTAAAAATATCAAAAATAAGTAAACAAAAAGCAATGGTTATTAACTTATTATACTTAGTATTAATTATTTACTGACAATGATAAATAACTGCTTATATCAGTAAATTTTATCAATAATACTATTTTAACACAATAGAATATTTGTTCACTTCATCTGTGTATTAAATAATAAATCAGCTGAGAAAATTTTATTCAGTAAACATTTCCATCAATTTTCTGTACACATATTTGTGTTCAATATGAAGCAAAGCAACAGATAATGCAAATATAAAGTGTTTATAAAAGTAGTTCATATCAGTTTTAAATGTTATTCAAAAGGAATAAAACATATTAATGATTTAGACAATTTATTAAAGATGAATAATACAATTTAATGTAGTGATTTTTAAAAAACCATTTGCAAAGGTAATTTCCTACACTGAACAGGAGAAAGTGGGTAAAATAAAGTGACTATGAATTATTGAAACACCTACAGATGATTCTTAAATATAATTGAAGTTGTTCGACCCATTTTTAATAAAATAAAATCTTTGTTGCAAGCATAAGTTTATTTGCATATCAACAATTTAGTCCCCTTGTGTATATTTAAAAGTCCACTGAGACTGTCAGAATAAATTTAGCCGATAAAGACTTCAATTTATTATTTCAGGAAATTTTAAAATAACTACAAGACTTTAGACAACACTGAGAAAATTATTTTTAAAAGTTAATACATTTTGTTCATGTATTGATCATTTTATTTATACAAAAATGATACAATATTTATATAATAATTTATAAAATGTTTGTAATACATTCAGGTACGTATTAAAATGCATTCTTTAATTGTATTGCTTACTACAACAAAAATGTATGATGAAAATCTTTTAAAAAAGGACGTTATGCTGTATTATATACTACTACGCTTCTTAATTTGTTTATTAAATACTACTACAGTTTATTACTTATACACTTTTCGGTTCCATTTTGACATTACTTAATTTTTCTTGTATACAATACTACTACGTTTCCCATTTAATAGTGGTCATCTCCTTCAGCATACTAAAATCCGTTTTTGGTAATACATTCTTGATGTTTTTTGTATAGACTAATTACATTTTTTTTTTTGGTAACCCCTACCCTACAAACTACCATACAAGATTCATTTGGCTTGCGTAAGTCATAATTTTGTTGATGATACGAGTAGTAGTACTGTTAGTTCTAACTATATAAATGGAAAACATTCTTTCTGATTTACAAGAATTAATGTTTTATTTCAAGCTAAGTAGTGAGTATTTAATATTTAACCCTCGAATTATAAAATTATATACAGTCATGCATTATATTTAAAATAATTTTCAGAATTCCAATAA
>SSSI01008231.1:0-13779 GCA_004796505.1 Oryzaephilus surinamensis | reverse complement strand
TCTATTTATAGATGGACAATGATCCAGAAACATGTTTCAACTGTTATTTTATTGCTCTTAAATTCAATGTTATAAAATAATTGAATAATTTTTTATTATTATTGCAAATTTCAAGCCCAAATACTCAAATACTAATATGAGATTTAAATGCAGAAATGCACTTATTGTGGTGAATTTTTCAATTATTTTGTTATCAGTCTTTTTTGAAAAAAATTTTATGACAAATTTATAAAACGGTGATTGGAGAATATATCGAAGAAGTATTACTAAGATTCATTCGTTAATAAAAAAGTTATGACGCTTTAAAAATTTATTTAACACATTTTCAAGACTATAAAACTATAATTTGAAATGTTGGAAAAAATGCAAGTCCAAACATGATATTAAAATTGTAACTAGTGATGCATTTAAAACAGAATTTAAAAAAGAAATATATAAAAATCTTCGGACAGTCAATCCATAAAATATTTCCCAGCAAGGAAACCTTGAATATAGGTATATATATATGTCGTAGCCACATTGCAAGTTCGCCACATTCCAAAGTGACAAAATATAACAAACCTGTTCCTTCTTTTAAACAATAACCAAAAAAAACCAAATATACGTAAAAAATGAGAATATGTACAGTTGAAGTCTGTTGAAGTATTTTGGTTATTGTATAAAAGAAGGAACAAAAGATTTTACAATGTGGCTGTTGTGGCCACATTGTAATGCGGCTAGCCACTTTGGAATGTGGCGGATTTTGAATTGTGGCTACGACATATATAATATAGGGATATAACCTTGACAATAAAGTTAAGGTTGGAAGGGTCAATAGATAACCCTTTTCTAATTGAACGTATAATAATCACCATTATCTTTTATTATCATTAATACGTTTAATTATTCATTAGATTTTTATACATACATATATACATTGACTTTTCATGCTATTATAACATTTTAGATATTCAAAAATTCATATTGCTGGAAATGTAAATATACTACAAGTGTAACTACAAGTGTAATTATAGTTTTCATCTACCTATAAGCAATAATAGCTATAAATAATCTTTTTTCTAAATTAAATTGTCACAATCCACAGCCATTTTCTTAAAACTTAAAACTGTTCCAACTCTATATAAATCACTTTTTAATACTTTTTATTATTATTTCAGTGAAAATACGTGTGACGGAAACTCGTTAATGACATTTCCTTACACCTATAGCCTGAAATGCGAAAATAAAATTGATTAATCTTAGAAAAGTCTTTTGTACCAAAATATTTTAAAATTTTAGTTATGTATCGATTTTTGAGGTGAAATTAAATATTCATAAAATTTTCTTAAGTGGTAGATTTATTTGTATACATATATTTTAAATTGTTATTAACACGCAACTACATACTACATATTATTATATTCGACACAGTAGCAAATATTTAAATATTCAAACTGATGGCTAATTATTTCTGACAATAAAAAGAAACCTAATTTATTCCCACAATTAAATATTAATTATAAAATTGTCATCATTAAACATAAATCTTTCTAAATATAAAAGTTTCAAGTAATAAAATTCATTAAAATCGACCTTGTGCCGAAATATTGTCTAAAAATAAAGCTTTCACACAATTTTACATCCATTTCATTACAACCGAAGAATAATCAATAAACATTTATGTATACCTATAATAATCTACTCGCTTATGCGAATATATTCTTGTAATAGTTGTAATAATGCACTCAAAAATGAACGACTTCCTCAAGAACTTGGCAATATTCATTTGATGATTATACGATGAATTAGTTACGATTTTGCTTTTTCAAATACATTTGCGTGCTTTGCTCACATTTATCTTCCATTATATCTCTATATACGTATATGTCTTCACAAATACCTTATATAAATATACTTTACATTTTATTATGATTTTTAAGTACATACGAGTACATTGTATGCAAATATTAATTTAAAACACTTGAAAAACTATGTATATATGATACACAATCATCGTTTTTCATATAACATCTGAATTATTTCTATAAACACAAACAATAAGTTTAATTAAAACATAAATTTGTTACATTTTCTTCACGTTTTGTACCAATAGATTCGTTTTTAAATTGAAAATAAACATCTTTTGCCAATTTCAAATATCTACATAGATTATATTAAGTGTGATTGAATGAAAAGTTATTGACATATTCATATACTATGTTATTTAAAAATAAATTTAATGGAAATAATGAAAACATATAAAAATACGAGTTTTCGATCATTAATTTTATATCTTTAATTTAAAAATTGTTTTTTAATATATTTTATCTGTTAAAAAGTTTAACATTGATGAGTAACTGATAAATTATTGAAAATAATAACGTTCTGATTCTCATTGAATAGTAATTATGTAATATGTATATACTCTGTTAATTAATAATGAAAACTAAGTTTGTTGGTAACTAAAAAAGTTTACTTATTATCTTAAATAATTGATTAGGAAGAGTTCATCTTTATTATTAATAAGGGAATGTATATAATTTATAATTGTAAATAGTTTTAGGCATGAAACAGAACCGGAGCTTATAATAGCTTATGATTTGTTTATCTTTTGGGATTATTGGTCTAACTGTACTACCACAATGGCTCTTTTAATAAAATGTGGAATTTTTCAATGCAGAAAAATTATTGTTCAAAATAAAGCTGTTTTCATTTGTACAACAAATAGCAATAAATTGAACTTTGAAAGTAATTTCGATTGTCATGAAATTAATAAAGCTTTCGCCTGCAATTTATACATTTGAAATTTATAGCTTGTTTTTGCCTTTGTGTGACTATAAACGATTATATTACAACACTTTCGATATTTTGCTATTTCTCTTTATTTGTAAACGTTCTATTGTTACAACTTTACAATGTTCTAAAATTGCGCGCATCTCCGAACAATTCTCAATAAGTTGCTTTTATGAGGACTGAATTTATTGAACAAAGTCCCACAATTTTATATAATCCTGTAGTAGTATATATATAAAAACCCCTAGTGGCTTTACTAGATCCTAAACAAAACATGTGTTCCATAAAAATATTCGATGGAAATCAACATACCTAATAAAAATAATTTATAAATGCTATTTCAACGAGAAGTGGCACGAAATTAATTCAATTAGTCAAATTTATATTTATAACTTCAAAATAACTATCAAAATGCAGTAATACTTATAAGCTAGCTTTTTAAACTAGAATTTCACAGTTGAATACACAATGTTTTCCCGTAGATAATACTTTCCACAGTTTACTATTTATAAAGAAATGTAAAGAGAAATACATATGTATATATAAAAGTCGAAAGGAAAATATGGTACAATGTTTACACCTTTATTAGACAAAAAAAAGAATATGATAAAAGTGGCAGGTGCTGGCCACAAGGGCGTCTAGAGGACTAGCACTATTTATTAAACAGTATAATAAACTGTCTACAAGTAATTTAATATTTATTGAGACATTATTGACCTGTTTATATAATATACATATATTTACATCATATGCATATATTTATATTATCTCGTTTCTTTTTAAATAATATTGTTTGTTAACTATTTCAGCATGTAAACATATACATAAGTATGTTTTAAAAACGATATTATTAGGTGTGTGTCAAGAAAATATTTATATTGTTTGTAAGTATGTGTAAATAATAGTCACGAATGGCCATACAATACAAAATTGCATATATGATCAGAGACGGATTCGATATACATATTTTATTCAAAATCTTTTTTCTAAGACATTTTCTTAAATGTCTTATACTTATGTACGTGACACTGAAATGAAGAAAAAAAATTAATAGCCTTGGAACTTTTACTGAACTTTTACCTCTGTTAAATTTTTGTTAAAAATATACTTTTTTCTTGGTGGCCCTCAAACCGGCCCTGTTTTTAAATTATAGACCAGTGCACATTTCCGTGCTAGTTTATTAATGATAAAATCACAGAAATGCGCACACGTACATTTATTACGTTCTTACTTTTGTTTTTAAATAATTTACTATACTTAATGCAATAATTAAAAAGGCATTTTTAATCTTGACCTTAAGGTACAATTTTCGGTAAAATCATAAGATTTATTATAATATAGCATTCGTCAATAAAAGCATAAGCAACATTTTTTTGTGCGTTTTTTTTTCAGCTCAATCATTTTAATTTTTTTTGGGGTTCCGCAATGCGCAATTATAAATACATACAAATTAAAATAATTAACACAGTATAATATATTTCATGCAAGAACTTTATTTGTAACATATTTGGCATAATAGTTATAACAAAAATCAAAATATTTTAAAAGCCCATTTTGTGTTATAACATTGACAAAGCGATCAAATGTCTTATTTAACAAAAGCGCACCATAGAATATTTGTATAAAAGTATATTGTGTGTGTAAAATGTTTATTTTGGAAAACTAACCAAATTTTGGAGATGGGGTACTGCCCCGACCGAACAGCACCGAAACAATGAGGTTAGAATTGAATTAGCAAGCATGCTACAAGCATGCTAAACACTCCTAACCTCACTTAATGTAAAAAACGACATAGTTTAAAGTCAAAATGGTGCTCTTCGGTATTTTAGGTGTGCAAAATTGGAGTATAATTTGTAATTTGATAAATTATTCATTTGCGGGCTCTTTATTGGGAATGGTATTGTGAAAGCATGTGTTTTGGTGCTGCTGTTGGTGATGGCGGGCATCAGACACACAAATATTTGACAATTGACACACTGAAAGCTGGGTATAGAATTTTGGACGGCGGTCCCAAGGCTGTGTGTGGTATACCTGCGACGTGGACGACGGTGTCGACGCGGTCGGTAGAGACTGTTGGCCTCGGCTTCGAGGGTAACGCGAGCTCTTGGCATATCGGCCGGGCCTCCCATCGGCCCGACTGCCCGCCGAACACTGACAGAGTCGCCTTCCGGCCTCTCCAATAACACCGTCGTCGCCGTCGCCGCCACCACCGTCACATCGATCCATCCTCCAACCGACACACCACCACCAACATTGTCGATCTAATTAGCACGTGCCGCACTTAACTATTTGCAAAATTCTCTATTTCGTTTTTTGCTTTTCTGGTAAATTAATGTTTTTTGGATTTTCGTATGCCTTCCGCATAATTGGGCCATTTCCGTTGTTTACCAATTTCTTCCACTGAATAGTGTTCAGTGTTGATGTTCTTTGTTGTTTTAGATTTAAGTTTCAAAAGCACGTATGTGCAGGTGTAAAATTTATAATAGTTATCATTAAGGATCTAAAATATCCTTCTTAAACTTTTTTGAAATTCCTTGAAGAGAATCGTGCAGGATTCACTAAGTGAAATCCTTAATGATTTTTTTTAACATCAGAGGAATTTTAAATTGTTAAAAATTTAAGTATTTAATACACTTGTTGGCAACAGATGAAAATTGACAATAAAATCCAATTTAATTTGCCAAAAAGACGAGCATTGCTCTCTAATACTGCCGAAAAAAATTGTAATCAAGTTTTTTCAGTTTCAATGAGATTTACAATAAATTTTTGGCAATAACCTAAACTATATGTATCTACTCTAAAATACAAAATAAGTTTCGTTAAAGTTAAATGCCCCTAAATAAGATCAGATCAATAAAATCTTAAGTCATCAATAAAAATTTTCTTCTATATTTATTAGTTAAATTTCTCAATAATATATAAATCAATTGGATTTACAAAGATTGAAATTCCTCAATGAACCTAATAAAATTCTAAATTAAATTAGCCTAGTTTTAAAATACACTAGGTATATTTTGTTTTTTTCAGTACAAGTATACTAGTGTATAATTATTTATTTTTGAAATCGTTTTATTACTAAAAATTTGTTATTTACGACTTTCACAAGCTATACTTAGAAAGTCTGAACCTACATCAATAAAAAAATACTTAAAACAAATTGAAATGTGATTTTTTGACGTGCTTCTACGCAAATATCATATCAATTGGTTTCCAATCTATCTACAAAAAGCCCTTCAAATGGAATAATAATGCATTAGATGTCAATATCAGATGAAATATCGATATTTTCCAACAACATTTTTTAACACATTCAACAACATATTTTTTCTCAAAAATTATTTCACGAGTTAAAGTAACTTAAGGCTTTGGCACATGTTTTTTTGTTGTGTTTTTGTTTAAAACTAACAAATGGCAATAAATAAAATATATTGTACGCCACTTTTATATTTTGTTTACGATACACTTAAAATAAATCACACTTTTTTAATTAAAAAAGCTGAAATTTTATATTTTACGTTCAAACATAGTACAAGTTATAATTAATTTTGTAAAAAATTAAAAAGCTGTTGTATATCTTGCACCTCGATTACGCATTTATAAGAAAGTAATTTAATATTTATATTGAATGTTAAAAAGCGAATGAATTTTTTAACTGAAAATACATATATAATATTTCAAACCTATTTATTTATTCAAGCAGATTTCTAGGTGTTTCATAATAAAATATGCTAATTTCGTCTTTCAAAACTTATTTTCATCCGGATTTTAAAGTGAAAATGATGTTAAATGAAATTAAATATACAAAATATTTTTTGCGTCTTGGGAAAAAGTTTCTCTGTTTCGCTGAAAATACGTTGTGTGGAAATAAAATACTAAGTAAAAAATTTTTACTTATTACTAAAAATCTAAAAATATCTCACTATTTTTTGAATAATATATCTGTATTCATTAAAATTGATAAATTCTTACAAATAAAACAAACTATAATCCGGACACGAATATAAACATATGTAAATAAGTAGTTTTATAAATATTTCTACAAATTGTAATTTATAAGGGCTCATAAACAATATTTGACTGAAATTACATTATCAGCAATAGCCACATTTTACATAAATTTTCTTTATTCAATAATCAAAATAGAAAAAAAAAACGCATTTTCAATTAGCAATAATATGTACTTATTTTAAAGTGACATCTGAATGCTTTTATGTTATTTTTTTTATGAATCACACAAGTTTATTTTATATTAATGAACAAACCTCTTTTGTTGGCAACAATTGAAGACAATTTCGATAGATATTTGGATTTTTTCCAACCAAACAAGTGTTTTAAAATGTGCAACACATTTATTAAGGCATTCTATACACAAAATAGTTTTAAATGATTCAAAATGAATGCTTAATATAGAAAATCGTTTACATACGGTTACAGTTAATTTAAAAAGTTATTTAACACCATTTAAAAAAAATTTAAAAAATCGAATTATAAATGGTTGATGGACTAAAGGTATTTACCTTTCCTACCTGCAACCACTTGAAAGATTTGAGGGTGTTTGTTTGTGATGTGCACGAGCAGTTGTACTCAAATAGGCCATTACATCCTGGATCCACACAAAATCCACACAAAAAAACGCAAAATTTAACGAAACACAATTTTAAACATGATTTCAGACACAAAATTGTACATTTTAGACGTAAAATGATTGAAATTTGACTAAAAATTATGCACCTTTCAACGGGAAATACTCAAATAATTCTAAAACAAAATTTCAGTAATTACTGAAGAAAATTTGTGCGAACCAATTATTATTAGAACAAGACGCGACGCTTCTCTGCAGCACTGACACTAAAATAACGGAGTCAGCTTTAAAATTTTATAAATAAATTTACAATAAAACTGCATTCGAAAGTAATATACATATATATTCTCATAATAAAAATTTAAGTATACGAATAAATTGCAATAAAAATCTTAAAATTATATACTTTTAAAAAGACCATTTGAATAACAACGTCAAAGAAAGCCTTGTGAAATCGTTTGAAAAAGTTTATACGTCACAAATTCGCCCACTTAAACCTTTATATTACAATTAATGTAAAATATAAAAAGTACGTGATCGTATTATTGCATTTTATTTAAAAAATAACTAATAAACTTGCGTGACAATTGTCGTGTTTAATTGTAAGATTACAAGTTGCGTGTATAACATATATTTTGATAAAAAAATTTTATTTCAATGTTTATGTATAGTGCTTTTTTCCGTATATAGGAATAAATTATAATTTGAATAACTTGAAATTATAATATTGGACAACTAACTAGAAAATTGAAAACGGTTATTATTAAGTTTGTAACTTTGTAGCACCGCATTTATCATAAACGTCTAATATATATATGATGTCTTGTTCAATTAGGATTATTTTCTTCGATATAAGATAAATCGTACAACATATTTCACGGAAAGTTTGGAAAATAAGCCGCTTTGATCAGAATAACGTGTCTCTCTGCAGCTTTTTACACTAAGGAGATATCTTACAAGCTAGCGAAAACATTTTTTTTGTAATTGTTAGAAAAACTATACTGAAAGAGCTTAATCTGGCCAAACATCTCTAATGCTTCGATAAGTTCTGAGCGTAGAGTAATATTTTTTTATTCCTAAAACTTATAACTATTTTATATGACGTTAAAAATCTGATTTTATAACAAATTTAAAATTATTATTTAAATTTTTCAGCGTAAAATGTTCAATGTTTAATGACCACTTGTATAGAGTGATTCTAAACTCTATTGTTTATTCTTGCATAAAGTCTATATTAAAATTGTACGAGTAGTGATTGATGGAATAATGGACGGTTCACAAAAATAAACAAAATGATGAAAAGTCGTGAAAAGTGTGTGTAACAAATGGTTAAAAGTGTATTAAACCAGCTGTAAAATTAATAATCTTATTATTCGGATCTATTCTATTTCGTTTATTTTAACCAGTGCGTATCAAAATTCAAAATGTTAACCGAAAGAGTATTCAGTAACATTAATATAGTACCTACATAATATAATAGTTAATAACTTTTAATACAATATGTAATTTTAATTTTTTTACTTTTTTTACAGTTTTTTAACACCTCAATTCAAATGATTTACTTCAGTTATTTGTACAGTTTTTGGTTTTTGGTGAATTTAACTATACCTAATTTGAAATTATAGTTAGTTCTAAGTATAACAGCCCTTTAGATTTGAGTAAGAGAAGTTTCACTGTATTATTTTAACTGCAGCTATTCGTGTTAGACTGGACCGACTACGACATATTTTGTTTGAAAACGTCTAGATCGAAGAACCCTGTCTGAAAGTTTTGTGAGTGTATTGAAAAATTTGAACAATTTTTTTGAACAAAATTTGAACAAATTTTTTTTGAAAGTATTTAAAATAAAAATTTAATCGCAGTCTTTCATTTGCTACAACCAAAATTTGATATAAATGATTTGAGATAAATACTAATACTTGCAGTTTATTAGAATCAACTATACTTATGTAAATACCTATCGACAATCCGAATTGATGATATTTATATTTATAAAGTAACCCACCGATGTGCCTATCGCACAATAAATTTAATTTTCATTAAAAAATCTTAAATGTACATATATTTCAGGTTTGTCTATAATCCTGGAATCCATAATGGTACTTTATCGATTTGTGTGGTATAGGTATAAGAGTACGTTGATGATTTTATTTACCTAGTTGTATAACAAATGATAAAGGGTAAATGAATAACTCGAAATTTTCTAAAATTTTCATTTTAAATCGAAAAGAAATATTAACAGGAAAACAGGAATCATCATTTGAACTATTATAGGAGTGCTTATAAAATTTTAACTGAAACTTACAGAATAGACCTGATTGTCTATTAAAAATTTTGACGGGTTACTATACTTAATTTTTGTGTTAATATTAATATAAAAATGATTTAGATATAAAATAAACAAGTCAACACGTTGTCAAAAATATATTTTTATTAACGTTACTTACATTTTAAAATATTTAGATAGTTCTATTAATGAATCAGTCGATGTTATGTAATGAGATATTGGTTAAAACATATACAATACTTTATAAATGAAATGATAAATAAAATATTTATATAGGAGAATTACGTTATAAATTTTAACAAAATCGAAAATAGACAAGGTGGAGAAAAATAAGCATGGCAGGAATTTATTTATATATATTGCAGATAAATTTCTAGATATACTGCTTAATATTTAAAACATTGATTTTTGTGTTAGAAATTAAAAAAATGTGTGTTCAAATATTTTACAGAATTCTGTCATTTTGTTATCGGAAAATGGAAAATGTATTTGACTAGTAAACTATAATAAAGTAAATCTGTTGGTTTGAAAACTAGATTAATTTGAAATTAATAATACTGCGACATCTAGTAAACAGTGATGCAAACTATAGGAAAGTGGGAAAAGCCGGAAAATCGGCATTCTCATTTTCCTAGTCGCTAGCTCCCTCTGCTGCTGAAAAGATAACAGTTACAGTTTACCAATTCGGATTAGTTTTAGTTCCAAACATTTCACAATTTTACAATTTCTTATTTTTGTTGCGAGAAAAAAGTTTGTTGGAAAGTTTCCCAAATTCACACACTTTTTTTATGAAAACTTTTCATTATACCTATTTGAGTGTATAAAAAATTTGCGTACGAGTACTTGGAAAAAATTCTTTATCACTTACAACTATTAATGGTGAATAAACCAAGTGGATGAACTTACCTACAACAAAATAGAAAAAATTTATTAAACAAAGTTTTCATTGAATAAAATCCAAATTTATAATGTTTAGATGATAAAAAGTTTTGGATCTAGTCTTATATACGATTTATAGTAAAGTGGTAAAGCTTTTTTTATTATGAAAATAATTCGAGCACAAATTTTCACCATCTAGCAAAGAAGGTGCAGTTTTCATAACTTTAAAAGCTGAACTCGGGAAAATATTCTTTCAATCCGATATTCACATTTTGATTATTATTTTAATTTAATATTTAAACAATTTTCTTGGAAAATTAAATGGATTATTTTGAGTAAAGAAGCAGCAGAAATGCTTAGACTGCAAGTTCCCTACTACTATTAACTTACACGCTTATATCTATAGTCTGCAAGTAGTCTATAAGTCAAATATGTGACACTTGAACGCACACGAATCTCAACACCACAACCATTAATAAATATTCTTTGGGGCCCAACACACCACCTCTATGAACTCTTGTGACTTGAAACTTGAATAATGATCAACCCTATTCATTCCCGTCCTATATCCAGAGCTTTTTACAACGAAAAACGATCTATTTATTTGTGTGTAATGCGAAAAGCTTCCACAATAGTAAAACTTGTCAGTCAAAAAACCGAAAATTTTAATGAATAATTAACGTTTTACAATAAGCTGGAAGTGACACGTTTTTTTATTCAAAAATGAATTTCCTTAAACGTTAATCTATTTATACATTTTCTCAATTTTGTGTACATTATTTGTAAGATAAAATTGTTTAAGTACACTGTAAATATTTTAAATAAATTAAAATTGTTGTTTGATAAAACTGTTTTTGAAGTTTGTTCAATTAAAGGCATCACATCACATATATTAATATTACCAATGGATAATTTATGAACAAACTTATTAAATGCCGTTATATACGATTTTAATCGTTATTAAATTTTATTTCCAATTATTTATGGTCAATTTTGTCATGAATGTATCATCATAAATTGTCCACAAATCGGACGCACCCAAAAATGGATGCATTTTTTAATTATAATACCTATGGTCTATTAGCGTTGATCTGAAAGTGTTACAAATTTTCTTTTTATTATAAGTTATAACCTTCGTTTTTTGACTGTATTAATACATATTTGAAATTGTCTAAAATTGTATTATCAACAAATAAATTAATGAAATAAAACTGTTTAACCGTACGCATATTATGTTTAATTAGTGAGACAAACGTGCTTGAATAGATTTAAACTTTAAAATCATACCAAATTTCATTTAATCACGACACGAAACGCGTGATTCAAACAGAATTTATAGTTTGCGTAAAGTTTTCGCGGTAACATATATTACGTTTCAATTTGTATACTATTACAGGACCGTATTATCTGAAATGGATGATCGCTGCTGAAAAATGTGTTCAGATATCTGCTGCTGTAGAAAAAAATCATACCGTTGAGTAAGATTGACTTAAAGCCTCATTGAGCAAAGCTGATTCTATAATAAAATGCTCGTATATATACTATCATGGTACAATAAGGGCGAAACATCGAATGGATGCTGCGTATCTCTCGTTTTGCCCGCAATATAGTCACCCAAATATGCAAAGGACTTAAACCGTTCTACAGCATAATGGGAGAGCTTTACAGGGCTGTAAACTCATCATGATGCTTGAAAAAAAATTTGTACACTTTTCTTGTCTCAATATTCACGATGGATATTAAATGGGCTGCAGATTATTATGCTAAAGGCATCAGGTCGTATTTATGTATTTATTTACTTTTCATGATAATTATGGTTGTAATTAAATATATGAATAATGATTCTTATATAAATTATAAAAGCTTTCCGCACATTTATTCATCAATAATTTATATCTATATATAGGTTTCAAATTATTTATTTAAGGAAAGGTTTTCGATTTTTCTATTTATATAAAGTTTATAATATAGTTTGATGTTTATAAATAGAAGAAAATTGTTTTGTAATTAAATTATTAAAATATAATAAAGTTTTGTATTATTTTACACCAATTTGACTTCTTATTGTTCTAATTTGAAAAAGCTTGACAGTATATCTTAATTACCATAAATAAAGCTTCAAAGGGCTTTTGTTGCATGTGAATTAACACAATGACTTTCTTGGATTTTTTGCTATTCTTTTAACGACTATAATTTAGCAGGGTGTTAAGAATAATAAAATTTATGTACATAATATATTTCTCTGTAACTTTTTTTTCAATTTTTGGAAGTTTTCTCCTGTTTCATTTGATTAATATTATTGGATAATTACAAAAATTTAAATTAAATGATGGAGTCAAATGTAAATTGTTAATTTGTTATACATACATATATGTACAGTAGTGGACACACTGATCCGCCACTCAGGTAGATTGGGTATTCTACCCAATTAAATTAAATGGGGTTGTAAATTATGCTAAAATTAACAATGATGAAAAGCTTAAATCGGTTATTACTATTCTTTTGAGGTGGAATAGACAAATAAATAAATATGTAATTATCTTATGTAGACTGAAATAAAAGATAGTCATTATTTAAAATAAATTAATATTTTGATAAAAATAATAAGAAAATAAGAATATTGTTTTAAATAAGCTTGTTCGTAAGCTTGTTAAAATATTGTTACTTCTTTCGTTAACTAGAAATAAGATAATTTAGGTTTTTCCAATATAAAATAGAGAAAATACGTCACTAAGACCCGATGTAATCACATACCGGTAAGTTTTACTTCCTTATAATATTCTTGGAACATAATTGTTTCATAGAAATTATAAGAAGGATAAACTCACCACGAGGTTGATAAACCGGGCCTAATAAGGTTTCACGATTTAAATATAGTAACTATGTATCAAAAACACACTTTTGTTCTAAAACAAAATTATTTGTTGTATTATTTGTGTTTTAAATTTTTGTAAAAGCACAGTTTTTTGTGCAGGAGAATGATACTTTTCTGACGAGGCCTGCCGAGTGATTTTCATTATCGATATTTTGGCTATTAAGCTATTATTGTGTTTACATTTTTGCATTATACAAATAAAATATTTTCAAGAAATTTTAAAATTGTCAAAAATTGTTATAAGTATAGTGTTAAAAAGGAGACATTAAAAAAATGAAAATTATGAGAAAATATCAAATATATTTGATTATTTGAAACACGAATTCAAAACATATATATTGCAAAACTTTTTGTTCATTCATTAGTTAAATATACCACAAAATA
>SSSI01008228.1:0-10129 GCA_004796505.1 Oryzaephilus surinamensis | reverse complement strand
GTTATTTTAAGACAAAAACATTATGTATACATGTGTCAGAAATAGCACCGTTTTCGAGATACGGGGTGTTAAAGGTATTGAAAAAATTTAAAAATTTAACACCCTGTACTTCGAAAACCGTGGCGTTTCTGACACATGTTTATAGGAAGTTTTTGTCTTAAAATAACTTAAACATTTATCCCTTGCAGTTAAAACACTTACTTATTAACTACCCTGTATCTACTATTTTTCAAAATTGATTTTATCCATGACACGCTTTCAGTTTTTTGAATTTTTCTCGAAAACGGCACTTTTAAACAAAAAATTTAAAGAGGCATAAAAGATTCCTACTTAAATTATCTATCAAATGAGCCCATTGAAAGTATATCTAAATAAGATAAAAACAAAAATTGTTGGGGTGTGTTCCCACCCCCTCCAGCAAAAGTAATAGAAGGGGGTGGCCAATTTTTTTAAAATTCTACACGAAGATGTGTAACAATAAACTATATTTTTGTGCAAAATTTCATTTTGATATCTACAGTATTTATTAAAATATTAAACAAAAACCTTAATTTTTCAGAAACTTTAACACCCTGTATCTCGAAAACCAATGGTTTCCGGACTAAGGTTTATAAAGCAAATCTTCTTAGAATTCCGTAAAAAAAACCCCTTAAAGTTTGTGCACGTTATTCTGGAACACCCTGTATATTATATTTAAGAAAAAACGTTTTCTGACAAGTTTGAAAGCCCTCACAAAGAACTTTCCCACAACAACTCACTTTTCCAACTAATTATACACATGACAAACATAAATATTGAAAATTATAATAAATACTTCACACTAATGTCTACATGAACTGAAAAACACATGCATAGAAAGTTTTCCAACCTATCAACATCCTTCACAGAATATTCTATTAATGAACATCATAATTTATAAATGTACATAATAATTTATATGTTTACATACAATAATATGCCTATATAATATAGTAAAACCATGTCAAATATTTTATTGTGTACAGGTTTTTGTAGAGAAAACATTACCTGTCTAGTTAACTTGTGCATTAAAAGAGAAACAATATTGCTACAACATAAAAAATGCGACAGCAAAGGCTTTCATATAATGATCGAATACGATTTTTTCAACATTTTTATTCGAGCTTCCACACAGTGTTTACAAAATGAATTTAGGGCTATTCTCTTCAGCATGTGACGAATTTGCTCTTCATATATCAGAGATGTACTCGTCGTGTGTGTGTATAAAAAATGTGGCAGTTTGGGGTGGCAAGAAGGGCTTATGTGCTCCAGTGTGTGCCGTTGGTGCTGTATTTGATATATGAAAAGGAACAGCCGGCGTTCAGCATTCGCGCTACTCTCCACGCTTATGTCAGACGAACTGCAAAATGAAAAGGGTTCTCTGGAAATATCATTAAGATGATTGACATGAAACACATTAAACGATGCTTGGGATTGCATGTTGCCGTTAAGACGCACGTCAAGGTATAATTATTCATATTTATCGCTCTTTTGTCAGTCTCAATGCTTTAGCGACAAAATAATACATATATATGTGCAAGACAACCCTTTCACTGTACTCCATAATATATTGCCATACATAACTCTATTTCGAGAAGAGAATAATCTTATTATGTGTATATTTACTTTTTTGATACTTGACTGTTTTCCTTTGTGAATTTGAATAATACTAATAATGTTGAATGGTGACGACGAACACTGACAATTAGTTTATTATAATACACAAAGGTTAACAAATTTATTATTGAATTCATTTTTCTTAAATTATGGCCCATTTATATTCACCATTAAGTTTTTACATAAATTTTTAAGTATACATATTATACCGTCATTTCTTCGTAGGTCATTTATTATTTTTTCAGCATTACATAAAAAGAATAACCCCAAGATGAAAAAATACATTATTTAAATACGACTATTTGTTATGGTAATTTTTTCGAATATTTTCCTGAACTATAATTGTATTACTTATTTATACATTCACTGTTTATAATATTATAAATAATAATTATTATAATATATTCTGAATGACTTTAAAGAAAATATATCAATTTCCATTCACTTTTAATCGTTGCGTATACCAATTCGAATAACTTCTTTTATTGTTGGTACATACAAAAATTTCTAATTTTAGAGGGGCCCAATAAAAAAGGGTTACAATTTCGTAAAATTTTATTCCTTTTATTGCCCACTAGAAATGTTTTACTCTTATTGAAGTTTATCAACATTTTGTGTATACACAGTGTTTCGGAATGTTATTTCTATGGATGTAACATAATATTGTTTCAGTAGTACCTAACCCTAAGGACAATAAAGTCAAGGGATGTGTGCGTACGACGGTCGTAAGGGGTTTATGATATGCTTAAGTGACATTTTAGACATTCGGAATACGAAAAACCTGCAACATATTTCACCTGTACATATTGCGGTTCAAGATTTATGACATCAGGGCTTTTCTGCCTTGTTTATATTTAGAAAAAAGACTGTTTCTTTTAATATCACCCTGGAGTTGATAAAAAATTTACAACACGGTAGATTTTATTATTGATTACCACCCAAAATGTAGGTAAATGTTAACAATTTCGGGTTTTACTTTCATGTTATTTTATGGCCATTAAATGGAACCTTTTACAAAGAAGGTTTATACTAATAGAACTTTACAGTCGACACAAAAAAAAAACACCCAAGTTGTCATTAGTGTCTCTATTTATAGAAACTTTGCAGATTTCACATCTTATTCTCTCCCAGCATCCAGCTTTGTAGTTTTGTGGAAACAAAAAAAATAACGACTTGAAACACATAAGCTCATTTAGTGCTGAACTCAAAGCACCGGAACAGTGGATTGCACGATTTTTACTAATAAAAAAATGCTATGCTCAAAATAGAGCTATCAATTTCCATTCACAATGCATTAGAAAAAAATTCTTCTCTCATATGTGATCCGTTTTGTATTTGAATGGGTTCTTCGGATGTCGTCGTACTATATATCTCTGAAAACTGAAAAAGTGGCGAGTGTCATTGACGCCGCATATGTGTAGGCCGAATAACACATTCCCAAGGAGCTTTTTAGATGTGGAAGACACTCAATCTTGACATTTGTGACACTCATACAACCGCACATTGGCTTGTCGGCTCCTGTTGTTGTATTTTTTGCTTCTGATTTCTTTTCTGCCTTCTCCACACACACACAACAACGGAAGCTTGTTTCGGAAATAGGTCTTTAACAGCTAATGATGTTTCTCTTAAAGACATTTTTAACGTTTCACTGTCACTATCTATATTATACACCATCTAAAATTTAAACTATTGTGTGCTGTCGTGTTGATGTCGGCTATTTTTCTTGTTAATTTAAAATGTTGAACTATATTTAAAAATTGTGAATGTTTTCTTAAGAAATAGACTTGTATACTTGAACTAATTAACCTGAAACCATCAGCAATTAACAACCTCATAAAAAGTTTTATTCGTCTTTAACTGATTTAGTGGCCTTTTCTGCACACAACCCTATTATAGACGGTATTTCATCTGTTATCAATGTTTTTTCATCTTCTCCATACAAAACATCGTTTTCGTATGAAAAAGAACGGCAGAAGAAACCCCTGTTTAAACGAAGTAAACTTAATAAACCGCATTAAAGATTTTGAACGCGAACAAAAGGAAATATTTATAACCGTCTCGGGGGTATAATAAGCTCCTTCATACCTGCGTGCAAGCAACGCGTTGCCATTCGGTAAAAATAAATTAAAAGTCACCCTCCAGTTCGGCACAGACAAGCTCGGTTTACTACATTCGTAGGCCTTACTTAGCAGAATAACAAAAGTAAGATTTTAACTACACATGTAGTAGTGAAATAAGTTTATGTACCTAGATATAGGGGATGGTTTTACATACGCTAGTAGTTTATATTATGCATAAACATGTAACAATATATGTACATATTTCAAGTATAAAGTAAATGCATGCAGAACACAGGCAAAGCGCTAAAAGAAGACGAGAAAATCTTGTTTTAAATACGCCCGTGAAACTCATATTTCTTATAGTTAATTCCACGTTTATGGAGATGAAGTGCAAAATATACAAACGAATAATGTTAATATTTATAACATAGTTAAACATAAATATCGCATTGTTTTAGTTGTTGCAATTCCATTACAATATTGTATATGCTGTAACATAGTTAGAAGATTGTTTATCGGCTTTTACGAAAATTGAATGAAATAACAATTGACCCAAAGGCTCCAGACATTATTTATTTAGTCTTACACTCTCAACCACGTCTTTCCTGCTGTAAACTCTTAGTTATTAGATGGTTGTTTCAAATTCAAACACAAATCATTCCCGCATATACAAGGTGTCTTACAAATATTTATATACGTACGTTATTTACATGCAATGATTAGAATTAATTGATTTTTAAAATTGAAAATCTTTTTAATTTACCCAATTATCCTGTTAGCTGATGGGTAGTATAATAATTAGTCACATCCTGTTATTTTTCAGAAAGGGCACCCTAACACATTAATTTTTACTAAAATTTCCCTGGTAGTAGAAAATTTCATTTGGATATAATACGGTTTCAACCCCCCCGCAAATGTAGACTATACACAATTTTCGTGTCATATGAAAACAGTTAACAAAATTAGCTACAAAACCAGGTGTATATGTATGTAACAAAGTCGTAACACTCTTGGGATATTATATAGTTGGTTTGTTTTTGTTTTATGCCGATTTTACCCCCACACACATCTAAAATTCTCATTCTGTCATCCGCATTTGAAACTTTTGAAATAGAGATGCCGCGTGCAAATGTGCCCATTGGGAAAGTAAATTTATTTGACACGTGGCGTGTTTACAACTTGCCAAATTTTTCTTGTAAATACACATTGTTACAACAACAAGAATTAAGAGGCACACACAGTGTGGATGAACGGCTGTTTTAAGAGGGGGAGGATGCGGGTCGAGGGTTAAGTGTTAATTTTAGCATTTTATGTGTATGCACCTAATATATTTCGACTGCCCTGTGAACTAGTTAAATAAACAGTATTGTGTAGGGATAGCAAAGATTTCTTGTTCTGAAACAACTGGTCGTAATTTATTTCTATATATGATACACATTATTATTTAGTAGATGTTTTCGTTATAAGGCAATTCTCCAAAATGACTAAGTGCTTCTCTGCCAGACAACAAATCTAAAAACCCAGCATATACATAACATAGAGTAATGTTTTTGTATTGAAATTACGGTTATAATGAAGCACTTCAGTATATTTAGTTAAATTGATTAAAAGTCTTCTGGGAAACAACGAACATATAAAATCTTTCTTCTCCCAATGATATCCATAAGTTAATCGATTGCTCCATGTAGGGCCCACGCATAACACACAAACACACATCAGCATATATATATTTATAATATATATATAGGTATATATAAAAGCCGTACAAAGCATTTATTTATAACCTTACTCCATTTATTTTTTGTATTTTTAATATTCGAATGAAAAACAATACTTTGTACTACCTTGTATGATTAATGCTCATCCAAAGTATTTAAACCAGAGTTTAATAGATTGTAAAATATGTCAAAAGTAGAAAACATTTATATGATTCATTTGGTTTTCTAATGTGCCACCTGCTTAGTAGTTACATTTTTCTTAATAAATATAAGCTCGTAACAGAAAGGCTTTTAAAATTAGATTTCGAATATTACCCAAAAAAAAAAACACATTACATATAATAACAGATGAAATTCAGTTCATTTATCTTTCGAGTGGATAAATATTTATCTACATTTGTTTCAAACAATGCGAGGAGATGCATAAAATTCCGCTTTATTTTCTATACGAAAAGAGGGTGTTTTATAAAATGTAAAAACTACCACCTGGAGGGTAATTCCAGCGAAAAAATTGCTATCCGTGGATTTGGTCAAGCGATAAAAATCTAACTAATGGTGAATTCTTGTATATCTCTTTTTGTAATTATTTCATTGAAATTCTATAAAATCAATACATGTTGGTATATAAATTTTGAAGTAAATGGTAAAATTTTCTCTACTTTTTTTTTGTATACCACAGATATTTTACATTTGAAACTTCGTTCAATTTTAACTGAAATTCTTGCTGATTTGTCAGCTTTTATATACATAATCAGTTTATGGAATTTGATTCGTCGAAAATAAAATTTCTGAGAATTCTGATTTAGGTCAAATATGTAAAAAGGTTGAGAATTGACACTTGACATTAGTTGTCAATTTTTTGAAAATATAATTCGTTTTGCAACACTTTGATTTCATATTTTATGGAAAATCTTTCTGATTGAAATCGTAATTATAATAAAAGATATGTATGTCAGTAAAAAGTTAATTATTGTTTTATACTGAGATTCACGGATAGTTTAGAACGGTCGGTGCGCTATTTCCCCCACAACGTGAAATAAAAAGTGGCTCTTGTGACGTCACAAGAAACTTACAGCAGCTGAAAAAGTTTCAAAATTATTCGAGATTAAAATCCACTTTTTTCGCATTTTTGAAAAGTATTTCTAATAGAAGTCTATAAAATTCCTAAGCTATTTTAGCTGTTTAAATGCGACTTCTGATAAAAAAAACCTCCGTAATAATAATGTTCATATGTATATCAAAAACGCATTTGCTACTGTGTTGTAAGTATTATATTCGCATTTTAGTTGTTTTGCTGTCGAAACATTGCATTCAACTCGACAGGGTTATAATTATATGAACTATTGTTTATAATATACTCAATAACGTTAAGAAATAAAAAATCCTATTAAGTTTGTACCAGTTCGTATCATGTCAAACATTTTTCCTTACTGTGTACACGCTACATTACATACACTTATAAATGTGTACGTGAAGTTTGATGGATGACAGTGGGTGCGTGAGGACTTCCCCCTTTTTATGTTCGCGTGTAGCCAGGTGTAATTGATGATGCACGTCGTCCACTGTATGCCCCTTTATACTGCAGATTTCAGCGTAACCTCCCTTGCAGACCTTTAACATCAACTTGGTAGTTGAACGAAGGTGTATGCCTTGATCGTAAAATCTAAAAAGGGAAAATTGTCAATCTCTTTTGACTTTACAGTTTTTTTCTTGTTGTTGTAGTTTAGCAAAAAAGATTGCTGATTTCACAGCGAGGGTTAAAAAATTGATTCAAAAGCGGGATATTATGGCAAAACGAAACTGTAAACATTAATATAATTTATTTATTCTATAAACAAGTAAGAAATGTTTCTTTTTTTTTTGGTTGCAGTTTTATACGCTTGACTATTTTTCACAATCTGTGTTGATTACTTTCTATCAGTGACCAAGTAATTTATTTAAAATGCACCGAATTAATCAGTTGTACCGTTAAAATGTCAACTGCATTTAAAACTCTTGTTTGTATAAACGTTATAAATCAGTGCAAACGTTTATATGTATACAAATGCTACAGGAAGTATGGAATATTATATGATTAGGTATATCTAGTGCATATAAGAAAATTTCTGTTTCTGTTTTAATTTATTAAACATGTTACAGTTCCACCTCCTCACTTTATAATGAGATTTATATGTGAGAAATAATTTTTTCCAGTCTCTCTGTTAGAAATATATCATGTACGTATTATAAATTGTAAATATTTGTATTTCCTGCAGTACAGAGATAAAAATTATGTAAAATATAAAATTGATATTATGTATACATATAAAAATGTAAGGTAACCGCAAAGAATATTATTTATCTTTGAAACTTCTGTAAGAAACATGGGAGATTTTCCACAAATATTGATTTGGTTTTAAACTTTGACAATATTTCATACATGTATATGTAATAATATACTATAGATGTTGAGAAGAGTGTATTTTTCAATATAAACGAGAAATGTACACAAGATATAACTCCATAATTCTTACTGCATACTTTATAAAATATATTCAAACTCAAGATGTACCTGGCATTGTTAAAAATACGTTTCTTTGTAGACATAGTTATCCATTAAAGTATATAGTTTCCATATATGTATTGTAAATAAATAAGTACATAAACTTAAAATGGAAAAATCTTATTTGCGTTTACCTTCAAATCAATAATTGCATCTTTAATTACGTTTTTTTATCTCTGTTCATATTTCATCTTGGAATATTATATCATTTCTTTTTGTGTGGTCTTCGACTGTACAAACAACTTCTAGATTGACCTAATCCTGAATGCAAACAAATTTTACAGATGTCTTTAATGGAAGGTTTCAGCGTGTCGCCGTTTGTTTAGGCTACGAATAAACATGTGGCGAAAGCTGGCACACATCTGAGATTTTGTACAATTTTCAACACATAATATACCATAAAATATTACACCTTACTGAGAAGTCGCGACTCATATATAGTCTGGTTTTGTTGATATATCTGGTTTGCACACTGAAATATGTGACCAGTTGTTGTTGCAGAACGTTTCAAATGCAAAGCTTGACATGCAATTTAATGAACCAACAATTGATTAGTTCAATTTAAAGAAACACACAATAGACTATCGATTGTCGGTAAATCACCGTCTAATATTTCCCAGAAACCACAATTTACAATGCATTTTTGCATTGTCAATAAAACGGTTTTTACTGAAATCATCAACGAATAAACATATCTTTTTACGGTCATTACATTCGAAAAATATGTGTTCTTGTAGAGTTTTACATTTATCAGTTAAGTTTCGTCTGGAATAATGGACAGACATTGATCGATGATGGTCTAGCAATGTTTTATTGTTAAAAAAGGTGTCAATAAAGTCTTTAGTCCAAGGTCTGTTATATTTATTTTATAATTAAGTTCTACCATGAAAGCTTAATAATATTGTTGATTTTTTAAACTTGTTAGAAAGTAGATAATTAGTGTTAAGTCTGGCGAGATATCTCGACTACTTAACAGTTGTTGATGTTTCTGTGGACCATTAATTAAAAATTACAAAGTAAATTTTAAAAACAACAGTCACTTCATCGATCAATATACATTTAACTAAACGTAACAGTTTTCTTAATTGATTAAGAAATTTGTAAGAAATTTTGTGGAAACAGCAACACAAGTTTTTGTTTGGGTTTGTAGTAATTTTGGTTAGTTGTAAATGTTGTGTTGGCAATCCTGTTATGGCGCCCTCTACCTTCAACCATAAGAAGTGTGTGTTCTTATGCCAATATGGCGATCTTGTTAAAAGTTTTAATTTGTATTTCAATATATTTTTATATCTAATAGTGTGTTTTAATAAAATAAGGGTAGTTACCACAATTTCAGAAGTGGGATTAGTAAAATCCAGTGTTGATTCTGTTTTTAATTTAAATTTTGAGTGGATGATCGAAGTTTTTGGAAAGTTAACCTATAATTGTGCGAGCACATTGTTTTACCAATTCGTTTGTTTTGATTATTGGAATACAATTAGTGGGTTTTATTGATATATATGGCTGAGTCTAGTACAAATAATAGCAGTCCGGAAGCTGTGTTCCAAATAAATCTTCAGGAGTTGGTAGCCGCAACAGTTCATGCTTTGCATGTGAATGAAACCGTTAAAACGTCGAATAAGGATATTTCTAGTTTATTACCAATATTTAAAGGTGACAATGAAGATGTTAAAATGTGGTTCCAACGAGTGGAGGCCATCAGAACCACCTATTCGGTGTCGGAGCCGCAATTATTATTATCGATAGTCAGCAAATTGGAAGGAACAGCTTTGCAGTGGTACCATTCGAAGCCAGAACATGTGTCTATGAAATATAATGAGTTTAAACAAGAAATGTTGAAAATGTATGCTGTTAAAGAAGATTGTATTACACTATGAAAAAATTTGAAGCAAGACGTTGGAAAAAGGGTGAGAAATTTTCAAGTTATTTCTCTGACAAGGTCATTTTAGGCAATAAATTGAGTTTAACCGATGAAACGTTGATGATGTATTTAATAGATGGTTTTGACAATCCGGCGTTGCAGTTGCAAGCAAAATTAAAAGAATTTGATAGTTTGAATCATATGTTGACATTAATGAAAGACATTACACAAGATTAAAGCTGTTATGCCTAAATTCTTAAGACTGAATTTGTTTAATTTGTTTTATGTTTATTGTACTTTGTGTTTATTATGT
>SSSI01008222.1:0-14670 GCA_004796505.1 Oryzaephilus surinamensis | reverse complement strand
TTTACATCTATATAACGTTTATCTGTTACATATATAAAAAAATATTGTAATTCATGTATTGTCTGCAATACTGCGTACTACTACAATTAAACAACCTGCTTTGCTTCCAACCAAAGTCGGAATAAGTTTTTATTGTCAGCCTGATTAACAAATAAACAAAAAAAACTCGTAAATGTTTCCTCTAAAATAAAAAAGAGCCTAACCAACGATGCAAGAGTGAATTTTCAATGGGCAGGAAAACGTAAACCTGTGTATACCCAGCTATAGCGTAAAATATAATCTAATTTACTTTCAGTGGAAAATCATTAAAACAATAATTCCTTTCCTTCTGCCTTTTTATATCTTTTACTAACATTTTTTACACTTATCTTTGGGGTAGAAGCGGCCCGAAAAAAGTTTGTAAAAATATTATATTAGTTCCGGAATGTGGAGCTTTTTATACATTGTTTTACTTCTCATATGCGTTTTAATAAGTGTTGTCATAAAAAAAATGTTATTTACAGGCCATTGGAAAAATGGGTAATTATCATTTTATTTGACAATATTGTTGGATTTAAGCGATGTTTTAACACGGTAAATATACATGGTTATTATGATTTTAGTACTTGTAGTAAAATCCGCACAATTTCCGTTATAATTTCTGTATAATCTTAAATTAATTTTACTGCTTGTATTATTTATTACGTTAGCTATTTCAACCCTGAACTGGTACATATGCGAGTATACCTTTCCCAAGTTTTTCATGCTTAACTCGTGCCTTTTAATACTTGAAACACAAAATGTGTGCATTGCATACGAATTTTCTAAAATCAACTCAAATACTTGACTCCTATGTACACATATACGTATTCGTTTATTTTTTTGAAAATAATTTGTATTGGATTAAGTTGACATATTTCTGTTATTCGTTAATAAATCAACAAATATCCTAAGTAAATAATTTGTAAATGTCTAAAATATATCATTTTCTGACTTTGTGGGGTTAAAAATATAAATGGTGGCCGCAGCAGCAGCAGCAGCACACGCAGTTCAGAACAACATGCGGCCAAGTGATTTATCATTTGAGGCAAATTGCTGAATTTGGGGTTTGTGGTATTTTATTTACTCCTGGCCGAATTCCCTCGATTCTCTTTCTGTACCCCATATATACATACACACATATACACAGCCAGGTATTATTCTCTTTAAAATACTGCACACCGAATTTTAATCGACTTTCTCTCATCCGATTTTCGCTCAAAGCTATAGAGTTATTTGTCAGCAGTAATTACGAATCAACCGCCGTTTTGTCAGGGCTCCAATCGACCACACCACCAACAAACATTATACTCTATTTGTAAATTTAAATTACCAATTAATACCCAATAATAATTCATTTATGACTAGGATAATGGCACGCATTTTGGGATCGAAAATTCTAGTTTCTTTTTTGGCCAGTTGATGTTGGGTGAAGTTAAAGGTTGAAGAATATATATTATTATCTAAATGACGTTTACATGGATTTGAAGATTGATGGAAGAAAAGAATATATAGTCCGTTTTTATAATAAATCAACTATGTTTGGGTTTTATGCACTATTCTTGACTGATGCGTTTAAGATGAAGTTTTAAACTGCACTTTATTTACGATGTTAAATTCCGATACAGGGTTTTGCAAATAAAAAACAACAAATTGTATTTCACAAAAAAATTTAAAATTATACCTTCCTATAAAATATCTATAGCCAAATGTAATGTAATATCGAAAATTCCATTCAGAGCAACATTTTTTATTTTGTTTTTAATAAAACAATTCGACTACAATAAAAAGAATGTAAATCTATATAAGACAATTTCACGGTACCTGTTTCTATATAAAAGATATGCGTCGCTTGTCGCTATAAATTCGAAAATCTTCTGGAGATCAACTGTCTAAAATACAGATGCTGGCTGCATATAGCCTGAATGAAAAAAAAGCACACACACACACATACAAATCTGAAACTATGGGATAATCCAATATGTGAATTTTCCATTTGAATTTTTCTATTTGTTTTCATTCGTTTGGCATATGTGTCTTTGTACATGTGTATGTGCAGGTTTGTGTCCTCAATAATATTTGTTCGTTTGTTTATGACAACTTTAAACGGCTTTTCCGCATAGTTGTCACGTATTTTTCAAGTAAATATTTGTATTTTCAACAAAAAAAAAACACGTTAAATTATAACGAGAACATTTTAAACATGTTAGTATACATATTTAATTGTAATTTCTCTACTATTGATGCAAATATTTCTAAAAGATATTTGAAATAGTAATAATACCTCAATTAATACGTAAATTTTAATTACCATCATAAATTACAATTACATTAAACAAATTTTAACTGCAGTTAAATTAAAGTATTAATAATTAGAACTGATAAGAATTTCGCTTCGAATCTGATTTGTAAACTTCATCACAATTAAACTATATATCTGAAGATCAAATGTAAGTGGAATTGTTCTCTTTGGAAACTTTAACGATAATTATCATAAGAGTTTGCTAAGATGACTGAGAAGCAAGGTGGTGGTGATTGTGGAGTATTTAACTCAATCATAGTTTAATTTCATACACATTCAACATTCAACTTTCGCAGACGGTTTTCCTTGTCTTTAACTGATAACATTAAACAATTAAATCAAGTATACAGTTAATTTAATTTAAGTTATAATTTTACATAATTCCCTCAGAAGGCTGCTATTTGAATCTTATCTATTTGTTAGAATTTACATAATTTCGGGGATCCCCAAACGCAAACTTTGTTGCAAAATTTCGATGCATGTACGAGTATATAAAGTCATTTTCGTTTTTGTCATTATTTAATTCCAAACCTAATCTTTACTACACATATACTTTCCTATACGTTATTTTATAGATTTAACTAAAAGAAAAAATCAAGACATAGCGTGACTAGGAATGTTTCATGGTTGTTTGAAAAGCTTCTTTATTTTATGTTGAAATTTTGAGTTTTAATGAAATTAAATTGCCTTTGTGTGATAGTTACATTTTGCATATATTTATAATTAACTTTACGTTTAGTCATAATAGTTTATTTGAAGTTTACAACTTATAATGTAGTTGTTCAAACTGTGTTGATTTTTGCAGTAAATTTTATTTATTTTTTTGAAATTCGTAGTCCCACATTCATTCATATCAGTCGGTAGTTTTCCGAAATGAAATAAAATAATTCCTCTAATGATTCTGATAAAAACTGTTTGTAATCATTTTCAAGTTCCAGATATTGCGTGCACTAGAATCATTAATAAATAAACCAATGTTTTCAATCTAAATTGTTAAAGAACAATATGATTTTGTGGGGAAAATCTATACATTTAAGTTATGAAAATTGTATTAAAATTTAATTGATTCACTTATCTAGAAATTGTTTTTATTACAGCATAAAATGGTCATATTAATCGTATTCTTAATTATCCTGTAATTATATAATATAGATTGAAATATTTACTACCTTGTCAATTAATCTTAACAACTTAGGTTGCAAACGTTTTAGTTTAATAGCTGTTTACATTGCTCATTTAAGATAAATTCCCAGTGAGGTGCTAATTGTGTTCAGGATAAGGGGGTTAAAGGTTAACTCCTCAACAGTATCCGTCACCTCTTTGAACTTATTGTTTAGTTACCATGGATACACACAGTATAGCTACCCACGCGTCGATAATTTGCAATCACTGTTTCCCCAACTCGTCTTAACTGTCATTAGGTTTCATCAAAACTCTCCCTTTCAATTATAACAATCTTCTTCAGTTGGGTTTTGTTCTCTAATTTTCCTGTGACATTACCGCTTTCTCTTGTTCCCTTTACGATATTATTCAACACAGGATTGTAATAACAATATATTAAAACATTTTACTTTAGACCATCAAATTTGATTTGAATTTTATGAAATTGCTTAGCATTTTCATGATTTTTAAACTAATGTCGTTAAAATTGAAATGTTTTGTAAAATCTAGAAAATATACCTATACTTATATAAGTGGTATGAAAGCATGGAATAATAAATTATTAAAATTCTTCTAATAACTTTATAATGGTCAATCTAAACGCAATTACTATTCCTATTTCAGTGAATTAAGTTGCAATTAGTGGAAGTAGTTATAAATATTTTAATAATATGTGGTATAGTTATATATTACAATTAAATTCATGAAATATGTATTACAGTGTGTTCTTATAAATGAAATTTTAACTATACGTGTCAAATGAATAAATATATATGTAAATATGTTAACACATTGAATAATATTTACTAATACCGTTAAATTGAAATAAAATCAGCATGCAAATAAAAAAAATAAACAAAATTTTCCCAAATAAAATAAAACTATAATAAATGCTATTTTGGCAAATGCAAATTGGATGAAAATTCACTGTTAAATATAATTTGGCTTCAATCAAATGCAAACAAATTTTATTTTTCACTTAACTGTATTATTATTTATTTTTTTTGTTGCACATAGGTACACTTTATTTTTAGGATTTATTTAAATTTGTTTTTCATTTAATTTGCATATACACGCATCGTCATGTATGTGTGCCAGATTTTATACGTCCCTATATATTCGAAAAATTATTTTGTTTTTTTATTTCCTTGTTTTTGGATGGGTATTATAAAAAGGCGCGATGAGGCTACCGCTTTTACTCGAAAACCAATAGGCAATAAACTGTACTATGTGGTATTATTGTCAGTTCGTGTCACGGCGAATTGAACTTTGATTAAGACCTAGGGTTGACTTTACTGCAGACATGTTGGACCTTATACTGTTCCCTTGATATTTATCTAAATTGGTAAAGTTTTCCTCCGGATATACATTTTTCTTGTTGTCTTTTGAATTGTCTTTTAACAACTATATACATTATATGAAAAATTATATAAATAGATCCAGTTCTCCCAATGAATTTATATTTCGTTTCAGTTGTTTAATGAAACATTCAAGTAAAAATTAACCTGTTCAAATTGAAAATCTAAATTTAAGACCATTGTGCAAGCGAAATGAGGTATATAGTTTAATTGAAATTAAGTAAGACCTTTTAGATGTTCCATTATGAGAGACGCTTTTGTTGAATAATATTTGTGTCAGTTACACACAATGCCAACTTTCTGCGTCAACAATAGGATTTAAGGCACTTGTGGCTTCCTTAAAATATACTTTGTGTACTCTCCACCCATGTCATACATACTTGTATATGAAATTATGTCCTATGTGATTAAATAATTAAACTTTACCAAATCTCTATACATGCAGACTTTGGTATATTATACAGAATAAATTTTCCTATTTTCATAAAGTAGAACTATTTCTTTATTTTTGAATAGCAGTTTTTATGAGATTCCTTTTTAATTCAAGCTATAGTGCTCTAATTATATGAAAATGAAATATATTTTTGAAGGGTGCAGTTTTGAATTGGAAAAATACCTACTTGGAAGCAATTAAGAAAACATAATACCGCTAATTATTGCTAATAGACTTCTTTTGATAGCATATTTGATTTAGTGTTTAGTGAATAAATTTATATATCAATTAGTTAATCCTTGGAAGAACATAATAATAATAAGTTGATGGAAAACATTCAAAGACTCTTTCAATTATATAGTATCTATTCTTTTTTAATTAGCTATTTATTCATATAGTATTAAAATATTTTTGTTTCATATATACGCAAAGTAATTTAGTCTAGAAATTGTAATAAACCCATATGTTATCTTTTCCCATAACAGAAAACGTATTCAATATTTTTTATTGCCAAACATATTGGAGGACACATAACAAATCTTTGTTAAAAAAAAGGTCACGAAAATAAACGGTTGAGAAAACAGCAGTATATTTTTCTTAGAAATTGCATCATCTTTCTTGTGGCTTGCTGATATACATTGAGCCGTTTGGATTTATATTGCCCACTCATTCACTTCGCTTTGATTTGATTGCATATCCTATATATATATATATATATACCGTTATATAGGTATATACGTACAAATATGTGTGTGATTTGTAAGGAATCGTTAAACTCGAAAATTTATCTACATTTTTTCTCTATAATTCTCCCTTTTCTTAAATTAAATATATGCTTATATATGCTTATGTGTAAATCCTTTTTACTTCCCAAATGCTGATATAATAAAGTAACACGAAATGATGAAATTTGCTCCATATAATCGAATTTCGCAGCCAGCAGGGCTCTCTTCTGCTCTTCGTTCTTGGATGGCAGTTGATACACACGCACAGGATCTTATAAAATATATTTTCTAAAGCACCTTGCAAATGGGAGTGCCAATGGAAAGGTTCTGCATTCAGTCGTTGAATTTTATGTTAGAATTTGGCTCAGTAAAATAACTATTAAGGCAGAAGAATGCTGGGGTGGAACACTTTTTAAAAAAATTGCTAAAGAAATATAAATTATAACCACGATAGTATCTTTTTTTTTGGATTTTTTTGTGTGGAAATTGGAATAAATACGAATGATTCGAAACTTGTTGAAGGCCGGCGTCAGTTCAAATAAAAATTCATTCATTTTTAATAAAAAAAGTTTTCCCGTGGACAATAGCAAACTCTATCTGGGTGAGATTGGCAACATGTGCGAAGATATATATACAATGGACACGCCAGTAGTATATGTGTGTGTGTTTGGGTATTGTGGAAAAAAAGTCGAAGCAGTTATGTGAAACTCGAGCCGGTAGTAATGGTGTTTCTTTTATCAGTTTGTTGTTGGTAATGGGCCGAAAGGTAGTTAGTAACTTTAGTCATCCAGTAGAGCCAAATGTTACAGCTGGTGTACCGGTGGGACTCTCGAACGTGTCAATTTGTAAATGTAACAAACTGGAAAAGACTTTCGCAATTAAGAACCTCTTCCACGGCGCTCCTGCTGGTTAATTTTGTTCAGTTGGAATTTGGAAACTTTCAAAAGATGTGTTTTAGTTTACATCTCCAAATGTTGAACATCCAGATTACCTGTCATTATAATTTTACTGAGTACGTATTTAACTAAACGAACCAACTTTGTACATTAGAACAGTTCATAAATCTGCTTGAGTTACTTTGCCGTCGATTACATTTTCTAACTTTCAGATAGTTTCAATATATCTTATGTAATGTGCAACAGATCAAACGTTTTATTAACGAAACTTTTCAACTAAACTTTTGTGTAACTTGATTTTTCCCCCAACATGCCATTCAGGTGGATATGTATACATTTATTGCAGATGATATATGAGCATTCGAGCATTTATCATGCAAACTATATAAATTGGAGATAATATGATCTAATAATCATTTGTGGCTTTCAAATTTCCATTTCCAGAACTTAACTGCAATATTTTAGCCCTCAGTCTGACCAAACAAAAAAATTGGATAAAATTTTATGTACATAGGTACACAAACAATTCTTTACTCCTGTGAGAATGGGACCATATGATATACGTAAGTAAAAAGTAGCCTTCAGGTCAATCCATCTATATGGCCGACTCTGGTAGGAGCCTTACCTTCACCTGCTTCTCGCAAAAACATCTAATGGGATTCTATACGGACTGAAGTGCTTGTGGAAACCGATATCTATGTACACTACAAGATATTTACAACTTTGTCTAAACCGGTTAAGTGCTTTTTGCGCCTTCAGCATTTATAGTTTATTTACTCATTTGTCTGTCAGTTTAATTAATTATTATTTATCTAAAAAACAATTGTAAAATCCAAAGTTACATACATACATTTGCAAAGCAAAAGACTTTTTTCTTCCATATATTGATTTTATTACTACTAATAGAAAAATGTCAATACGTACCTAGAAAATTGTACCGCAATAATGGAAGTTTAATAAAAATAAATATCAAATATCATTAACATCAAATTTGTCTAATGGATTTAGTTTCAAAACGCAAATTCGTGCATGAAATGTGCAAAACAGGCAAATACAGTTTAATGGTTCACACTTCGTGAGTGGCTCTCTTGGCATATGGATATATGGATGTGGTGTGGTTGTGTTAGTTTGGATCCATACACACATACTATATATGTATAGCTAGGCTATGTTTGTGTATGGCAATAGGATCGAGGGCGTCGTCGACGCTGACTCTTTGGGCACACGACACGCGATCTAGTCATAATATGTCCCGCCGCACCTACCACTAAACCCAACGTTACAGTCAATAATATATTATATTTTATGAGTGGCAGTATTTCTTCCTGATATATAATAACACTGGCCAACGTCGATTAGTGGCCAATGTAACATTTCATCATCTGAAACTTTACACTAAACTATAAACTAAACACATACAATCCTGCAAAGCTGATTTATAAATAAATAGTTTGGTGTGTGTATTCAGAGTGATGATTGATTATGATGATTTGCTTTCATGATAGGGTAATTGATAGAATCAAATACTAAATTAAACGCGAGGTGAGAGAGTACACATAAAATGTACATACTGATATATATGAAAACCGAATTAAAATAATTCTAATGTAATAAACTGGTATGTCAGTCAATTTGAGGGCAATAAACCAATAATGAAATTCGAAAGCAATTTCATTCATTTCTGTTTAACCACAAATGCTAAATAATCTATATTTGTATTTAATATCATTTTAAATTAGTTATTTTCAAATGAATTTTTGACATTAAAAATATATATATTTTTCCAAAGCTTATCATTTTTAAATTAACAGAAATTTCACTCTGGCTTATTTTTTATCGTAAATATTTACATGTTACAAAATATTGGTGGTGTGTTTATAAGAAAACCAGCTCAGTTTTAATGTAAATATCAACTTTTTCATATAAATGACTTACAGACGATATTTTGATGTTTAAAAAAGCTATATACCTCAATGGTTTTGAGAAAATTTCAAAGTAAAATATTTAATTTCGTTGTATAACCAGAAGCAGTATATACCTACTCAATTTCAACTTGTTTAAAACAAAATTATTTTAACCAAATCCTATAAATTTATTTAAAATGTATCAACAGGACGCCCCACTTTGATATAAATTCAGAAAGTAAGAAAATAATGGCTGAAAAATAAGTTTATTAGGTGTTTAAAGAGAGTTTTTTTCGTTAATAACATTCTGTATATTTAAAGAGATTGTTTTTTTATTAAGTGAAATATAATTAAAAGTTAATTTCGAGTTCACGTAATAGGTTCATTTAAAAATTCTGACTGAGTGATGATGCTGATGGTGAGGGGCTGTTATCAAATGTTATTTTGTACTCGTTCTGACAGGCCAGTCCATAATTTGTGGCTAAGAGCCTCGCTAATGACTTGTAAACAGGCAACTAATTAACTAATTCTACAACAGTACTTTATACCGTCAAATCATTGATTTCCATTTATTTTATCATCAATATTTCACACGCTAATCATTTACAATTCCTGACATTATGGCTAACGTTGAACGGGAAAAGTAATTTGATACACAAACATCAGCGCAAATTATTATATATAAAACGTATTTTGTAAATTTAAGAGGAAATATCCCATATAGTACATTTAGTGCGACTTATTTTGAGTTATGTTATTATAACAATAGCTTTTAATGAACCTGTTAAATGGTTTAAAGGCAACATTTCTGTTTATAGTTGTAAAACTGAAACAATATATGTTTTTCAATAGATTGAATGAAACATTTATTTTGTTGATTTGCGGTTTTCATTGTCGACTATATATATATGTATATATTTGTTTAATCCACTTGACAAGTTTTATTTTTTGTTGCAATTTATTTAAAACATTGTACAGTATTTTTTATATTGTATAGGAACTGTTAATCCACCTATATTAACCACTACAACGTTTATTCGTCCATTTCAACCTCGAAAGCATTTCAATGGGGGATGTCTATAACGAACAGTTAACATTTACTTTACTCCATACACATGGGAAGTATTTTACTCTTGCTGACCTTAGCTTTTAATCTGATTTTTCTTTAACGAACGGTTTCGAGGTCTAATTAAAGTCAATATTTGTGTGGACCAATGCACATTACCAGCCATTCGATGAGACCATCTCACAAGTCAGCATCTTTGTTCATGAAAATAAACCTGCCATAATCATGAATTTTTAATTAACCAGTTAAAAATGTTGCAAAGCTTTCAGTTTTTAACCATGGCTTATTTTGTTTGAATTTGTGTGAAAACACAAGTGTCCATTTGATTTATTTTTATTTCCCATATGTATAAATTTATCCATGTATAACTATTCGAAATATAATAATGGTAAAATAGCCTATTGTACGTAGGTACAATAAATAATATCATTTGGGCATTGATTAATGTTACAGCATTATAGTTTTTAAAAATACTTAAATTTTTGCAATGTATTATATGTGTAGTTGCTTATAATTCTCGTAATTCCACATAATTACATGATATTCATAAAATTTGGCAGTTTTGCGTGTGTAATTACTTCTCCCTAACAAAATATATTTAATAATTGACAGTTTCATTAAACGTACACTTTAATGCCCGTATTAATTATAAATGTTCACTAGCTATATTAAAAAATTTGTCTATTTTTACTGATATGGTCGGATTTCTATATACATACATACGTATACATATAACGTTTGATTAAGATAAATGAAATGTTGAGGGCTTAGTATAAGAGATTTAACTACTCTTGATTAAACCAGAATTATGTAAAACTTTTGAAATATCAATTACTAAATCCACTTTATTTTCAGGACCAGCATTTTGGGGTCTAATAAATCCCGAATGGTCATTGTGTAACAAGGGCCGAAGACAGTCTCCGGTTAATCTGGAACCTAGTAAGCTGCTCTTTGACCCGAATCTTCGACCCCTGCACATCGATAAACACAGAGTAAGAAGCTTACCGTTTACGCCGCCCCCATAGACATGTGCTTAAAGCTTCAAGTGATGATTACGTCTAGATTATCACTCTTTGGATTACGACCATTTATGTCCGACTAACACATACAATCCACTCCATATAATTTTACATCCGATTATTGAAATTTTGTTTTTATTCATAATATTGTTTTATTGTTTTCATATTGAATAATGTAAGAGAGAATGTGAACGTGTCTAAATTTTGTTTTTATAGAATTTTGGCTGTATTGTGAGTAAACCGAAAACGTTTGACAAAATAAATTATTGATACCCATTTATGTGTGGACCAAACAATATTTTGCGCTCAAATATAATGGTTTTTCTATTATACGATCGAGGTATATATACTCCTAAAGGAAAAATCAGTTTACTTAGGTGGCACATAATAAATACTCATACCAAATAAATTCCTTTAAGTCGTTTGACACTTCCAATAAATTTACGATCAAAAAGATTTATGGTGGACTAAAGATTTTTTGGCAAACTTCATAAAATTCTAACAAAAGCCAAAGAAAATTTCTGTCATTCTTCTATAAAATATTATTTAGAGTGTCTTTTTATTTATATAAAAATGTATTATTATATTGGGCAATATTTATAGACGTGCATCTATTATGAACATTTTCAAAATTTCAAAGCAATTGTAGGTATTTTATACATCATCTGCATGCAATGCAGAATTTATGCGAAATACCAAGTCGAATAACTGTGAAATTGTTGAAATTTTTAGTAGGTGTTGACTACTAATACCATTGCATATATTTTTTTCATACTGCATTTAGCATTTCGGTATTCAAATTCATGGCCGCATATCAATTAAAATTTTAATTCCATTTTGGATGAATAGTTAACTGAATTTTATCTCATCTTATGAATACTTAAATTTCGGAAGGATCAGTACCCAAAAATAAAAAAAATGTTCATTTATTCTCTAGGTGAGTGGGTCGATCATGAATACAGGCCATAGTGTAATATTTACTGTGGATAACGACACACGCCATCACATAAACGTGACTGGGGGTCCACTTTCCTATAAATATCAATTTCAAGAAATCCATATCCACTACGGACTCCATGATCAGTTCGGGTCCGAACATTCAATAAATGGTTATGCCTTCCCAGCAGAGGTAAGAAAACTTTTAACCTTATCGTCTTTTATTCAGTGAAATTATCTAGTTGGCCACTCTACCACTTTATCGCCTGCAGTTAGAATATTTAATGTGCACTTTTCCGGGCCCAGCATTGTTCAAAATTGATGTAAGGTTAGCCGTGTGATGTGAATTATTCGAAATCAATTATTCCAATAGTAGACTTAAGGAAAAGTACACACTGAAGCTCTATATGTGTGGTAGGAACATTGACATATTTATTACTAGCAATTTCACAATAATCCAAAATTGCTTTTTTCAGCAAACAACAAAGACAATTTCGAATGAATCGCGATGCCAAAAAAATGAATCATTTGTCAATTTAAATAAAAGTAAAAATATACAACCGAATGAATGAAAGGACGTGAAATGAAAATATCGTGAACATTTTTCGATAAAAACACAGTTTGTGTGTATGGTTTTTAAAGTTCTAATTTAGACTTAAAACCAATTTCGGTTGATGGTAATGTAAAACTATTTAGATGTCGAATGACAGTTCACAATTTATAAGTAATTGGTTTATTCTGAACAACCGCATCGTAATGCAGGGAGAGCATGCGTGACATATTGAATTTCGTTTGATGTATCTACATAAAACCAATAGACAGAATTGCTACCTCAATTCAATTGCATAATGTATGTGCAAATTTTCCATTGCATTATTAACCAGACTTTAAGCTTGTTTGACTAATTAATTATTTGGGGCTCATATATTCGCAAAAAATAATTAAATATATAACGTTAATTGGAAGCTAGATGAGTCCAATTTTGAGTACATTTATCGAAGGAATAACTCAATATTTAATTGTGACTCATGTTAAAATAGACTTCGGTGGAACTTTACCGTTTTGTTAATGATTAATTTGGCAACACCTTAATAATTTATTGTTTCTACAACATGTTTTATGTTATAGGTTTTCGGTTATAATTTCGAGAAAACTTTTTACGGTCGAGTGTCATTGAAAATTGAAAAGTTTTTCTTAATAATACAAACCCTCTATTTCTTTTATTTAAATAATAGAAAGTTATTTATATAAATCTATAAAAAAACATTTTAAACTTTTAATGAAACGACGCAGAATATGAAATAAAGTTCATTAATTATATCAGGAAAAAGTATATAGTTTGCGGGAAAAAAGTTTGACCATTAGTTATCAAAACTCATATTTTAAACATAATTTTAATTAATGCCGAATCCGAATTAACATTTGTCAGATTATTCAAATGCTCACAATATTTTAAATGCATCTTGTTGGTCGAAATATAAAATAACAAGCATAATATAATTCAAATATAGTAAAAATTCAAATACATGTGAAGTATGCATCAAATTATATTCACTTTAAAGAAACAAACTTCAATAACTGATTTACTCTTCACTTTAAATTGAATGTATTTTCTTCATATACAAATATTTTGAATAAATACGCGAACTTGAGTCTCTATTCATTTCTTTTATATCCGGTACTAGGTGTGCAATATAATTTGAATGAAAATGAGAATCCTTATGTTTTGCATATATGTATACACAATGTTGTCGGTTTGAATTAATAGAGATGCTCATTTCTATTTTCTGGCTGAGTTCCGAAATGTGCACAAAGATCGGCAAAGGCCGAGAAAGTGGTACCTTTGGGACACATATAAACTGAATTATTCTCCTCTCGTTCTCCTTTAAAGTTTACTCACAGGCGGTATCATTAAATACTTGTTGTTTGACTCGATTGACCTCAAGGAAGTCGACTTAAACTTTAACCTGCTGAAATGGAAGTATTCAACTATTCAGTTGGTGCTGGCTTTATATATTTCCGTTGTTGTCTTTTAAGTTAAATATTTAATCAACACTCAACACATTGAATTTTAAATAATAATAACAATAATGTTGAAAAATTGATATTGCTTCTTGTATAAATGCATGTATTATTGATGAATTTTAGTTGCATTTTCAGGAGTTGCACAACAGAAAAATTCGAATGAAAGTTCCACGAAATTTTAAATAAAAACGAATGAACAAGTAAAGCTTGCAACTTTTTTTTAACTAATTTGCTGAAAATTATTATTTATAACACATGAATAATTCATTTGGTATTTAAATATAAAATCGATTTTAATTATAACATTTAATCTACCGTAGCTATTACACATTTTGGTGCAATCAATAGTAAATAATGTATTACTTGAATACTAAAATTATTGTAATAGTTATAAATTATCGATATTAAATTTACATTTTCATATACTGGTGAAATGTTTAAAGCTTTTAACAAACTTTCTACATTTGAGCAATAAAAACCATTTTCACACCAAAGATCATCTTCAATAATATTACAAGTACATACATAATATACGAGTGAATGTTAAAAGTTTTATAATATTTATTTTAATTTGTTTGTTGTTTCAAAACTAGATACGTCCTGAACCATATTTTTATCTTTTTTGAAATGCTCTTAAAAGTACGAAATTGTTTAAAGCATAAAATAGACAATTCGCTATTTATCCAGCCATTGATCAGTGAAATTGCAAATAAACATTTTCATCTCTACCATATCGAATAAAGAAAATTTGTCATATTTGGAGTCATACGTGCGTAAAAGGGAACAACATTTGTCGTTGTCATCTGAAGTATATATATATATATATA
>SSSI01008215.1:0-46270 GCA_004796505.1 Oryzaephilus surinamensis | reverse complement strand
TATAATTTATTAAATAATATTTAGTTTAATTTTATTATTTTTTGACCTAGAAAAGAAAAAATTGGCCCAAAAACTCATTGTTTATGTAATAAGTTTAGTTTGTGTAGTATTGTACAACGTGAATATGAAACTTAATAAACTTTTTAATTAAATTTCTGGCTTTTATTTAGTTAAAAGCATTTTTACAATTAAAAAAAAAAATGGATATTGCAGATTTATAAGACGTGGTTTGGCGGAAAAAAAATTGAATTTAGGCATGTATGCATTGTCAGTTGCTTAATACAATTTAAGTAATTTTTTATTTGTTATAAACAAATGAAATCACAAATTCTTTTAAAGATTTTTTGAAACAATTGCACGACGTAATATGTACATGAAATAATTATTAATTATGTATTAGGAGTATCATTTAATTGATAAATAACTTAAAAGTATTATTGAAATTGGGAAATCGTACTCTCAGTTATTTAAATAAAACACACATAGAAATTATACTTTTATTTTAATATATAGATATATTTCAAAACTCCAATAATGTACAAAAAATATCTGTGTAATTAAATAATGTTTTGTCTGTCAAATTTGTTCATATTTCATTTTTATTTTATTTTTTTTTAAGTGGCTGGGTGTAATTGACAATATAATCAAGTATGAATGCTAGTACTAATAAGGTCTAGGAACGCTCCTAGCAACAGTAACATGGCGGTTGCCTATCACAATGTCCAACAAAACGAGCTCTCCAAATAACGTATATTAAATTATGTATAAAATATTAACAGTTACTATTTTTTTTAAATTTTGTTTTTGGTAATGCGTAGCTTGAACACTCACAAAAGGAAGACAACACTAAACACATTCAAAAATAATAACAGTTTTATAGCATCTACATATTTCAGACATGTTTTAAATGTGAAAAAATAGACGCATTTCCTTTTTCTTTTTTCTCAAAAACAAAAAAAAAACAAAAATTTTCTCATTCTCTCTCTCCCTCACAATCGTTCTCTAAATTACATAATCTGTATTTTAAACAAGTCCAATAATAAAATATAATAATAATATATAAATATAAACAAGTCCTCCTTTTATTTAATTATTTTTTTTAAATCTATGTACAATTGCACTCGGGCCCTGTGCCTTTTCTTGCTCCGCACTACCCCTAACGAACAAGCAAAACGTAGTAATGCACTTGATACAGCTAACCTGTCTAGATTACAGCCTGTGGTACAGAACCGATGAGGTACCTAGTAGTATATATCTCTATTATTTACACGCGGTCACTCAGACAGCAATTTTTGCAATAATGATGACTTCTGATCACCTTGCCGCGCCTCCTCCATAGTATTCTGGAACAGATTTTACTTCAATAAGTCTTCTAACGTTCTCACCAAAACAATAGTTTAATAACTTGTATTTTAATTTTAATTTATATAATATAATATATGCGCAAATTTATAAGCATTGTTAGTAAAACAGCAAGCGGGACAAGCGTAAGTAGTTGGACAGGTGTGTGGCTTACCCTGGAGGTCGCTGGCTGTGGAGACATTGAGCCCATATCTGAACCCATCGCACCCCAAAGTTTCGGGCTATCACTCGCACCTGCACGCAACAATGACATCATTGTACGCACTCCCTACAGAACCACCACTGATGCCTTGCATTCAATTTTTTTTCTTTCAATTACAAAATGTATTAATTTTTTTTATAATGAATCATCAAAATTTTATCAATTCATTATTATTGTTTGGCTAAGGCACCAACAGTGATTACTGCCCCTTTTATGTTTGTTTAGTAAAGGACAAATAATAAACACACAGAGTTTGGGATATGCACAGAGAGGTGAAAACAACACATCAAAAAAAAAAAAAACAATCAACTGAAAAAATATTCCAATCACCTCTCTGTTTTGGTACATCATTTTAAAAACAAAACAAATTATTTCGTTTATTATTAAGAACAACTGCACAGAAAAGGTAACACTCCCATAAATCAGTAAAAAAATATTAATATGTATAATAATCTTATGTACAATCAAACATGTTTGGTAGCGATTAAAGTTTTTTAAAGAAGAAGAAACGCGTTCATCATAAAATCATATAAAAATGTTTTATTGGACTACAAGTTGTTGATGAAATGATAACGCGATAACTTTCTATTATATTACAAAGTTAAAAAGTTTTTTTGAAGTTTGTTACAAAACTTCGCATATCAAAAGGGAAAACAGGTCCTTGGTAACTTATTTACATCTTAAATAAATGATACTTGTAACTAAATTCAAAATGTGAAAATTATATTAGAAATGCTATTACTTTAAATTAGTATTAGTAGTTAGTAATTATATTATTAGTTAATTAAAGCATTCATATAATTAATAAATAAAAATTTATAGCAGATAAGAAAGAAAAAATACTTATTAAAAATAACGTGTATGTAATTACATATTAATATTCTAACTACATACAGCAAATTTTATGTTTGATAAACTACATACATACCATATAATAATAATGCACTAGATATAAAATATATAATAAATTATTATTATTATTGTCGAATGATAAAGCAACAAATATCAATATATGTATATTTATACAACAAATATTGTTTCAAATCGAAATGTTAGAAATAAAATTATGTTTTAATGTAATAATAATCGCACCAAAAATGTTTGTTAAAAAATATTATTAATTATATATTATGTATATGTACAATTAATTGTATTTATTATTTATTGTATATACAAAAAAAATATCGATAAATTCTAAAACGTGAATGGCACACCCTTTCTCATACAGTCATATTTTCAAAAAAAAATGTATTATTAATGTATATTTATTGAAATATATACAAAAACTTACCAGTAGACATATTAAAATTAATTTCTATATCCTCGAGATCAGTTACTTGTTGTGGTGGCTGTTGCTGTTGATTGAGTAATTGTGATGGGGGTCGATTCGTATTCGGTTGAGCTTGTGCAGTCCTAGCTCCAACTACTGCCCTTAATTCTTGCCGCACAAATTCCGATGTTGGACCACTTCCAGACACACCTGTCACATATTAAGCTCACAAACATAGCTCTTGCAAATGTAATTCATGCTATTTCAAATTCATTTCCAATCTCATTCAAATAAAACAAAAAAAATGTATTAGAATAAAACACGTTTTTCAAACAATAAAATGAGATTGAAAATTATTTGTTTATATTAAAATGTTTCATTATATTCCATTAATCGGCATGACTAATCCACTAATCCAAATATAAATGTACACATTCAGAAATCATCTCTGTATTTCTTTGTTTTCAAATATAAGGAAAATAATTCGACTACTACAAATGCAAACTGACTAAATGGCATGCCAGAAAAACGAAAATTGTGTAATGAAACATTCCAAAATAATTATAAAATATAGTATTAGGTATACATAAATATCTAAACATATTTTTTTAGCATTAAACATAACATGTAAATGATTATTATTAACACAAAAAGCAAAAATAAAACAAACTTCTTAGGAACATGAGCATGTCAAAAACTTTTTTACTAAAAATTAAGTAAAAATCAATACTATATAGCAAATAAAATAAAATAAAATAAACAAGCACAAAGAACACACAAACATGGAAAGCAAACATAAAATAAAAACAAAAAAAAAAAAACTTCTGCATAATGAACAACATATATCAATGAATATAATACCATGACGATATGTTTTAAGAGGATTGATATGGTAAACACATTTAGGCAGGTCTCTTTTCACAAGGATATAGGATATTTTTTTGGATATTCTCCCCAGTGATTTTTTAGCACAGCCATATGAGGCGAGCACATGTAAATGTATTATGAGTGTTGTTAGACACAGGGCAATGTGCCAAATGAGTGCTTGGTGATGTAATAAACCGACATCGAAATCCCCAGAACTATTTTACTATCTTTTTCAAATTGAACAATTTCCAAAGAACCAAAAAAAACAAAAACCAAAAAAATTATGCCTTCTCAATCTATTCTTATCGAAAAAAATAAGCTTTTCTTAACTCTAGTATGGTTTTAAACATCTTCAAAGCTAATTTACTTTTTTATTTGATAAAATTTATTTTAAAATAAGAAGAATAGGAGAAAAAACCATTCCTTTTTTAAGAAATTTCAAATTTTCCACGTAGACAATATATGAACAGACAAATAAAAAAAATAAAATTGAGAAGGGTTGAAATAAAAGTATGTAATTCTGAAGATTTGTATTATTGGGTGTTTTTAAGTGCCCCTAGCTTGCCGTAAACTTACCGGGTTGAAGATGTTGGGGCATACGACCCCGATCTGCGCCATTGTAGGCTAACTGTAAACCCGTCTGATCGTAACAGTAAGAGTCTTGTTGGTGGTACATCATGGAGTGATGTGAGGGAGGAATATTAGGATAGGAAAGGGGGTGGTGTTCCCTGCCTGAGTATGGCCGGGGGGATCCCAGCCCACCTGCAACACACGCCACCCTCTAGAATCATTTGTTTCGTTTTTACCTTGCTCATATTTTTTTTTTAAATAATTTAAGAGTTTCTGTATAAATATTTTCTCTTTCTTTGATCTTGTTATATCACTGTGAGCCTTTTTTTAATGGCTTTAATAGGTGACTGACTCTGTGGTACAATTTGTCTTTCTACTCACCCCCAGAAAAAACTTTCCACAATGAAAGAATTTCATACGATTTTTTTTTAAATTGATTTGATTAAATTAAGTAATACATATTTACTATTAGACTATTCTTTCATCGAAGAGAATATAAAAAGACTACCATGCATTTACCACTGCATGTTCTAAGAAAATTCGTCTACAAATGCATGGGTAGCAAATTCAAACCATGCTAAACACGACTTTGAAAAAAATTGTAAAAAACACTTTGTAGAAAATCTTTGCAACAATATAATTAATTTGCATAAAATAAATAAATAAAAAAAATAGTTAAAATACTATCATCAACTCTAATAAATTATAAAAACCAGAAAAAACAAATTGTGAAGAAAAGTCACACAATGTATATATTATATTTGTTAATAAAAAACAATTTTGTAATATAGAAATACTCTCTGCTTTTTTTCGCTTTTCCAATTAATTAAAAAAATTAAATTTAAAAACAATAATTAATTATTGTTCCAATACGTTACCTGGCAGTTGTGTAGTGGCAGTGGGTGCACTATTAGCGCGTTGTATTCTCAGGTACTGACTCTGATTAAATGCAGAGTTTGGTGACGTTGGTGGTTGAAATTGATCAGCTGGATATGGTGAATGTCGAGCTGGTACTGTTCCAGGACTATTTATCGACCGTGGTTGTTGTTGTTGTGGTGGTGGTCTCTGAAAATTTCGACCATTAGGTCCTGCCGGCAAATAGTTGCCCTAAAGGATTATAAAATTTGTGTGTTAGGTAAGCTAAATATAATTTTTAAAGTTTTATTTTTCGTTGAAATATGATACGAAATGATATATATGATTTGGTGACGTATTACACTGAAACTTTTTTTTCTACAATCATTTCATCCCTCCTACACATGTGTATAATGTAAGTATGTGAAATAAATTGAATTGTATGTTATATATATATAGTGTGTGTGAGAGAAGGTGTACTTACGGTAAGCTGCGCATTGAGCATAGGATTTTGTTGAACACTTAATCGAGCTTGGGTTTGTTGCCAATTCGCGTTCGACGTATTCCCTTGTGGATATGCCTGTCTGGGTGACAATTGACTATATTGGGCCTGCGGCGATAGTCTAGCACCACCAGCACCAGCGGCAGCAGCAGCAACTGCAGCAGCATTCGCCTGATAATTACTAACTGTTGTCGTTTGTGGAAATGATTGTTGGCCAATTGGTGATGCTAGTTGTGAATGTGGTGAATATGGCTGTTGTTGATTATTGACACGCTGTTGTAACTGATTACCATAATTTGGTGATAGTTGTGATTCTGGCACACTAGACGATCGTTGCAATGAAACATTTGGTGGTGCAACTGGATTATTTAGCAAACTATCAATATTCTGTATTGGATTTATATCAGCTGCAGCTGCATTGGACGGTATTAAAAGTTGTTGTTGTTTTTGTTGTTGTAGTAGACGACGTTTGTGTTCCTGTTGGATTTTTAATTTTTGTTGTTGTTGATGTTGTTGTTGTTGTTGAAATAATAGTTGTTGTTGTGGTGTTAATGTGGCTGTATATTGATTGGCATTACTGGTTGGTCGTACTACTTGAACACGTTTATTATAACCCTGAGGATAGTTCGGTGGTGGTGGAAACTGATTAGTTTGCGAAGTCATCTATAACATACAAAAAAAAAAGAGAAAAAAAAACATAAATTAACAAAGGCAATAAATTCATTTCAACTAAATATTTAATTACAGAAGCTGATGAATAGGCTGGAGGTGTACCAGAAAGTGAAATACTCGGTGATGAAGTCATTGCTGATTCGCATTGCATTAAATTTTTCTGTATTATATGTATAGCCATCGTTTCACTTAAACCAGTTTGAAAATTATTTGCTTGCTGACCATCAGCACCATCTAATATTTGTGCAGCATATTCATCTGGCACAAAATCAATAACCTGATCCAATATATCTGATAAAACTTGATCAGTTGATGTTTGTATATTATTATTATCCCAGCCAATATTGTTGTTGTCCGTACTTGATGTGGCTGGTGATGTATAACAATTTGAATTTGCTTGATTCATTTGTCTATTATTTTCATTTCGTTGTTGCATGTTCACCGATAAAATGGTATTGAGGTAGTTTGGTCGTACGTTTGCCATTCTTGCTTGTACAGCATTATGCCGTGTATTATTTAACATATTTTGCTGATGTTGTTGCTGTTGTTGTTGTTGCTGATGCTGTTGTTGTTGTTGTTGTTGTTGTTGCGGCATATTCTGATTCATAATACCCATCGAAAGATTTTTATTTGGATCTGTAATGCGGGGTAATTTTTCTTGTGGCGTTGCTGTAATAACACTTTGTGGTACTGGAGGTATTGGTTGGTGTGATGGCGGTTGTTTTGCTAATAGTGAAGCCAACATCTTATTGCGTTCACTTAATTTACTACCACCTGTTGACGGACCAGATGATGAAACCTAAAGAAAAATATATATGATTTTTATTAAACTTGGTCTAGGACGCAGTTTTATTAGTATAACAAAAAAAAAAAAACAAGTATAACACAAACCTGTGATCCATCTGCTGAACGTTTATTAGGATTTTCGTCACGGTCATCACTTGGCCGTTTACGGGCACGTCCAGGTTCTGTTGGTGAATTTGGTGAGAATCCTAAACTACGTAAAAGTGAATCATCTTGCGACATATCGTTCTTTTTCTCATCATCATTATCTCTCGATTCAGGTTTCAATAATTGTTGTAAAAGTTCACTACCCTTCTTCTTATCAGCTTTTGTTTCGAGATCATCATCATTATTCTTCAATAACTGTTATAGGAAAATTAATGGCAAATCAATAAAAAATTTTATTCAACAAAACCATATTTTTTTTTTAAATCAATCAATATTATATGTACATAGCAGTATATAAAATTATTTTAAAAATTATGAGAGAAAAACATATTGATAACATAACATACGACAGTAGATAACCCACCAAAACAAGTGATTTAGAATTAAAATATAAGTTATATAAAAACAGTGTTTACCATTATGTCCATCATTATTATTTATGTAGTTTAAACAAACAAATTCAATATATGTACATAAAATATACATACATAGAGTCAGTCGCGTATACTATTATTCACAACACAAAAATAACAAAATATGGAAATGTTTAATATTTTCCCGAGTATAATAATGTCACTAAACAAAAAAAAAAACTATATGATTTTAATTCGCACATCTACTATAAATTCGTAATTCTAAACTAACTGTACTGTTACTGTGTGAGGTAAACGTTTTATCACTTTGAGGAACTGCCAACTGGGAGAAATATATCTGATAAATATCCTACTTGGGTATATAATGAAAAAAGATAACATTAGAAGGATAGATAGTTTAGTATTAAATTGTATTGTGTTTCGTACTTGTATTTGCCGATTGACTAGGATTTTAAGTGGAAAAAAAATTGTTTAGGGATGTATAGGAAAAAGCGCAGGTAAAGAAATGTGCATTATGTGCAACGTTTCATGGTGAAATAGGGCCTCTCATAAAAATCACGTATTTACTGGGGCTGTTTAGGTACCCGTAAACGAAATGCTCTATTGCGATCATAAAACTGTAATAAATTCAAGAATGAGAATTCGTAGAACAAGCTAATTCATAACACTTACATTATATATATAATACCATTCAAAATCAAATTAACTTTTAGTTTTTTCTTTTATGTTTCTCCTCATCAAGTTCTATTTCAAAATCATACTTTCATGGTTTATTATTTTCAATAGAATTTTTATAAAAATATAAAACATAATTTGTTTAGATCTAGGTAAAAAAAATTGTATTATTTTTCATAAATGTACAATAATATACGAATGAAACCAGTTGATAATGATGAGTCATTTTGTGTCGTGATAAAAGATTTAATAGTTGTATGTCTTTATTATACACTAATTCAACATTGGTAACGTTAATTACTTACTGAATTTGAATACTTAAATAATCTTTTGATAAAATTGAACAAATTAAACATACAGTAGGATAGGATCATAATATTAAGAATCATATTTACAGAGAACTCTGATAAATTTTAATCGCAAATAATCTCCACATTTATTCCGGTTTAGTCAAATATAAGAACCACTTTTAAATCTATTAAAAGAACGTTGTTTTATTATTGTAGGCGTAGTTTTTACTGATTAAAATTTAAGCTTTAAATAGTCAAATAATTTTACAGTGTAATTTTTTTAATGATTTAAAAAACAAACATTTAATTAAAGAGAATAAATTGAAAAAATTATATTTACCTCTAGTAACATATTGTTACCGCCTGAAGAACTGCTTGAAGTTTTTGGTGGTTCAGATGGACCTGGCATTGATGGTCTCATTAAACCACGAGGACTACTTCTATTATCTATTCTACTATCTTCATCTGATTGACTTAATAAGTCTTTTAATATTTTGTCCTTATTATCATTTCCTTTAGTTAATAAATTCCTTAACCTAGCAGAGTCTACCATAGAGGTATCCTCTAGAACATTAGCTTTGGTATCTTTCTGTTCTTCCATTTGATAATTTTGATCAGTTAATGATCCAAAAGCAAAGGTACTATTGTAGGGATCAGCAGGTGTAGAAGGATTTGGAACAGTGGGACTGGGTTGCGTTACGAAATGGGCAAGAGGACTTTGTGCAACAGTCGTTGCTGGACTATAAGAGGGATTACTGGGCGGTCTAGGTGTTGGTGTTGAAACAGGTGTAACACTTTGTCGTGAATCTGGTCGTGTTTCATTCCAACCAGTCGATTCCAAGTCCCATGTGGATGTTGGGAATATATTATCGAAACCAAAATCGTTTTCCATTTGAAAATTACTACTAAACGATGTAGTATTTGTATTAAGAAGGGAGGAATTATTTGAGGATGTAGTAGAATTTTCATTAACTGTATTAATGGAGGCACCATTTCTGGTGCCATTTACTACACCAGTTAAAAGTGGCCCACCAACATTACTATTATTTGTATTACTACCACCACCTGGATCTGTTGGACCTAAAGCGTCATTTTCTCTGTAAAATATAATTAAAAAACAAAAAATTAAATAAATTATCATGTAAATCGCGAATATTTAAACATTATAATTATTTACCCGATAATTGAATGTGTTGCAATAATAAAATCAGGATCATTGGTAGAATGTGGATTCATTTTAAAATATTTTGATTTTGTTTGCACTTGCACAAATTTATCTGGGCCAATTTGTAACCGATAAATAGCACTAGTCGATTGACCCGCACTAACAGTCTCCATAAGATGAGCAGTGAATTTTTGAACGTCTTGTTGCGGCACACGGTCCCTGAGCGGTTTGTCCATTAGTTCTTTTTTAATAAACTGTATTATATTTTGTGGCACTCCCGATGCATCAACATTAATAACTTTACCGGTCGTATCAAGTTTTGTTGTTAATTGTACAAGGCCGCAATTTGTCTTATCCCTATGGGATATTCTACTAGCCACACACAACAAACACGGACCACTATCACTACCGTCCTCTTCCGAAACAGATACTTGATCTCTTAATTGTGTACTAGATATTTGCATAACCTCATAAGAGCTTATGCGTTGTTGTTTTTCTTCAACACTTTCATCAGTATCATCTGGCGGTTTCACTAACAATCTAACACTAAATGATCGCGAACGATTTGTTGGTTCGCTTGCCCAACCAATTGTCATTGGCAATAAACAAGAACTAAATTGTGCATGGTCTCCATGATGTATAAAATTGTATATACTTTTGCCAAGCACTTCGTCACGGGTAAATTTAATATATGTTGAAACGTTTTCGGTAACGTGCTCGACACGGCCATCAATGTTCACAACGAAAAGAAAACCCTCCAATGCCTCTAACAATAACGGACCATACACTTCGTTTGATAAGATGGTGGGCCGCGAAGATGATACTTCGCCCTGTTGGACGGGATCAGAAGATTGGGCTTCACTCTCTCGCCGTTTGATGCTGCGAATTTGGTTGACAGTTTCTTGGAGGATTGCGCACTTATCAGGCTTCACCGACAACGAGCTCATGTCCGCGAAATTGGCGGAAATTAGCTCGGCCAGCTCTTCTATATAGATATTTTCTTGCTCACGGCGCCGTTTTTCATTGTTGCATTTATTACTAGAACAAACAGAATCCATTATACAATTTGTATTTTTCTGTTTTTTTTTTCTTATACAATATACGAAATATATCTATTGTATTGTAATGTTATATTTGTGCATGTATATATGTTTCTTTTATAATAATTTTTTTAGTCAATAGTACAAACACATACTAACTAACGTAATAAGCTACAATATAATTTTACATGAAATTTTATATAAAAAAAGCACACCTAAGCATATTTCAACATTGATAAACATTATTTCAGTATAAAGTGGGGGACACATAGTATTATTACCAGTTCCAAGCAACTATCAAATTACTTTTTACTTTATTACACAATTTAAACATCTATAATGTTGAAATGTATGTGACATTATAATTCAAACTATACCATCTACCAAATACATGCACATATATATTTGTTTATATAAAACTACAATACAAATTACGAATATAAAAACTTATTTTCAGATACACCAAATTTCGGTATACATGCGAAGTATGTATACATAAAAGAAAAATTATATGATGCACAGTTTAATTTACATACATATGTTTGTCTACTTCAAAGAGACACTGTCATTTCTAAGAAAAATATTCAAACTTAAGTCAGCTTATAGTGTTAGATATATTATCTGCAACGTTTATATTATAAAGATGCATTCTGTCAGCAGTTTTATGCATATTGGCATGCAATATTAACCTCTAAAGTGTAGAATATTCTTTGATAAAAAAGACCCTTGTGGAAACGGTTCACAATGCCCACTTCTTCTCTCTTTAAAATAGCAAACCACAAAATGCAAAATATGTGAGGGTGGCTGTCTCTTTTGTATTAAAGTATGTATATTAAAAGTGTTTTAGCAGTTTTTTTTTCTTATGATAACGTAAGAATGTGAATTAGAAGGGATTCTAATTCATATTAGATTAATTATACATATACTTACATTTGTGCCTGGGGTTTGGTTTCAGACTTTTTCCGTTTTTTGACACCGGTGGCCAAGGTGGTGCTCATCTTGGCCCACACCGGGTCTTGCAGCTCACACGGGCCAAGCCTATAAACAAAAACAAATATTTAATTTAATATTAAATCATAATATGTATTAACTAATTATTATGCTATTTGAAAACAATTTCATTTTACGTGACAAAATCATTTGCAAATAATGTTTACTATTTTGATCACACACACACATACAAACATTCCTATATGGACATATGTATTCATGTGGAAAAATAAATAATAATATCTATATTTATATAAGAAATATCAAAATATGTTTTTAATAAACAAATTATTTAAAAAAATATTTTGTTAAACGTGCAGTATATACACTGAATAAATTTCAGGCCATTTATTTGAAAATTTGGGTCAATGGGACAATCGATTGAAATGAAACATGAGGTTTATATACCATTCAAATAATACAAATACATGGATTTTCCAAATATAATGATTAAAACACAGTGAAAAAACACAGTTTTACAATAATATTAAATTCATTATGCGATGACAGATGGTTGTTTACAAGAATTATTGAAGCAGTAAAATCCTAACTTGTATTTACATATTTTTAATGAATGAATTTTTTATGGGAACACCTGGTACATGCATTTTCCAACAATAATTATGTACGTTTTGTAGTTTTTTATATATAGATACAGAAAAAATAATTAATCATTTATTTAATTGATCCAATAAAGAACTTCTTAAAAAAATTTTATTATTAACGACATAGTTATTAAATATTATAAAATGAAATTCAAAGTTACAAGAAAGTATTATGTAATTTTAACTAAATACGTCATGTGGTCTGGCAATCATGAATAAACTATGAAATACAAATGCTAACAAATGTATATAACAACCAATAGCCCTAACAATCAATCCAATATATAATGGTCTTTGAAAATTCAATTTTCTATTAAATATTTAATCTTTGAAAGCATTTTTTATTTAAACAAATTTATCGTATTTAGCTAAAAGATAACAATAGCAAATATTAACAAGAAAATACATGTATTATCAAATATATATTATCGTATAAACTGACATTAAGTGCATTTTAAAGACCATAACTGATAAGAAGTCAATATACATTTTAAATTGTAACGAGCAAAAATTTGTACGAAAAATATATAAATCTTAATAGTACCATTTTATGGAAGATTTGTTACAAATATTTCAGTAGAAAAATACAAAGACAAGAAAACAAATAAAAAAAATCGTACTTTAATTATTCATATGAGTAATTATAATTCAAGCTTCTGATTAATTTTACTTGATTAGCATTTAATTGTAAAAGATGTCTATGAGTCTTTTAAAAGCATATTCTCCCCCTATATACCTACACAATTTTCTCTATATAATAAAATTAACAAGAGACGACATTGAAAAACAAGAGAAAATCCTCCACCGTCTACTGTTATAATATACATTTCCACTTTCATATTATATAAGAAAACTATATATGTATATAAACGAGCCCCTCTTTTTCATCTCTCTTTAATACTTTACGTTATGAAAAGCCCTTTTGGGAGAGATGGTTTTATAACTAAGCACAATATAAGACGAAAAGGAGGAGAGAGAGGTTGGTATGAAAAATGAAAAGCTCTGTGAATCAATAAATAAGAAGGGTGAAGGCGTCTGGACGTCGTCGTCGTCGTCGTCACGCAACAGGCGTTCAGCGCAAACGCAACAGCCACCGTCGTCGCGACGGCTAAATCTCATCTCTTGCTTACGCGCGTCACCCACGATTTTTGAGGTAGGTCGTGGGCATCATCATCATACATACATATATATATTGTACATACACAAACCCGCTCAGCTGTGTGGTAAAATGTTTGTATGAATTGTGCATGTATGTGAGAGCATCCAGGGTCTATAATACACAATCGTAAAATATATATATGTATGTATATGTAACTATATACAAAACTTTAGGACCGTCATGTAAAAATAGAATGCTATAAAACTCTTTAACTTTCTTTGAAAAATATTACAAAGCGCTGAACCATCCACTTCATATATGACTACATATTATTATTTCTTTCTCAGTTTCCTTTATTTTTATCCATAGAAAATTTTATGAGCAAAATTTTATAGCGTTTTGTTATTATTATTATTATGGATGCAAAATTATTTTATTATTTTAATGGTTATAATTTTACAATTTTATTATTCCAAAATTATTTTCTACTTATTGGAGCAAATAAATAATTTCAAACAAAATGAAATCAATTTGTAAACACTAAGATAATAATGATTTTGTACTAAATTAACACTGGAGTGATCTTTTTCTGGTAACAGAACATACCCAAATTTGTGTATTGTTAAAAAAATTACACATGAGTCATAAAATTACGAAAGTAAACAAATTTTTAATAATAATAAAACATTAAATAAAAACAATATGTTGTGTAATATTACAGAATTTTCACAAAAGAATTTTTATAATGCGTCATAAATATTAAAGTATGTGACATGATGTTGTTTATAACAAAAAAAAATAATTTATCAATTTTTTAAGTACCTGAAAAATAATCGGTAACTGTAGACGTTTTGTTTTTTACCTATATGTCTATAATATTTTAATAATTCATCAATATCATGTCATAAAACGCCAACGACTTTTCTCGTATACGAATTAAAACATTTATTTAAAGTTCAGGCAATAATCCTAGACGCTTTCACTTCAACCAGACCCATAATTTTTAATTTAATGTTAATGAAATATTTATATATATAACGAATTTTATTAAACATAGGGCAGTAATGGTAATAAAACTGAAAAAATATACACGTCTATATTTACTAAAGACTGATTTACACCTCATAAATTTATTATAAAGAAATATAAAATATTACTATTAAAAGACTATAAACATTTAATTATTAAAAGTGTAATATATAAATCTGACTTACGTAAAATAATAAATTTAAATATATTTGAACTTAAATTAGTAAATTGTATCAATTTGAATTACATGTTCAAGAACTTGGAAAATTTATTTTAATACATATTACATTTGATTTCACATACATATACGAGTATATTTTATTAGAAACTTTTACGAAACTGACGTGGATAGAAAAAAATAAACTATTGTAACAATATAACTTTATAATTGATACATATATTTAAAAAAAAAATGTTCTAATCTACTGATTTGTAATGATAACGCAATTCTATGAAACAAAAAAAATGTATTTATAAATAATTATAACTATGTACGTATATGTATATGAAATAAATAATATCAAACTGAAACTTTAATTATTTACTTTATAATATAAATATAGAAAAAGACACAAATAAATATACATATAATTACCTACATAAAAGAAGATAATTAACTAGCTCATTAGTGTTATAATAAATAATCTTATTAATAATAAGTGAATAAAGTTAGAAATGCAATGAATAACTAAGAACGCGTAACCTATGCATAACTTATATAGAAATAGACTCACAATTTTAAATAATTAAGAAAGCGAGAATGTATGCCAATACAAAACACATCAATAATGAGCAATTTAACTCACCCAATGTGACAACTATTGAAAATAATTTATTAATTTTCCACCTATTTCTATAAGTAAACGTTTAATTGTTTTGAGAAAGCATTATTAATTCTAAAAAATTATAAACATTTTATCAAAGTATAAAAAAAATTCCTTGAAATCAAGGAAACACTTGTTTTTCATTTTTTTTTTTAATTCAGGTTATCTGAGTATATCAATAAATTTAATCCAACATTAAACTAACATTTTTCGTTATCATATAACATCTGTTTTATTTGCAAAATGAATGCAATTAAAAAGAAAAAGAAAAGAAACTTTTTTTTTCTTTCGGTAAAGAATATAAGAGCTATTATTTTTTTAAAATTTACATAATACTTTTTTCAAAGTTATATTAATCAATAACTGTCTTCCAAATAACAAACACCATATAACAAGTTTTAAACAAAACAAACAAATTTCTACTTGAGAAAATTTCTTTTTTATTACTTTTTAGTTCTTAGTATAACAAAAATGCCAACTTCAAATAAGAAACATTATACAACATAATAAAAAGTTTAAATCGAATCGAATGAAATACAACACTTACTCTATAACTATAATAAAACAACAGCAAAGTGTCCTAGAAAATTACATATTGAAGTTTATAAACGAGAGAAATACTATAACTGAAAATCAATTTGATATAAGAGAAACCGTTTTCAACAATTTATTTTTTTTATTGCATACAAATACGCATTTACTTTTAGAAAATTATACGTTATATTTCTTGTATGTACATGATTTAGGACTATTTACTATCGTTAAGTTGGCAAAAAATAAGTACATAACCACACTTTTTTAAATGTTTAAATGTCAATTTTTCGTTTATAGGTACAATGTTGCCAACATTAGTAGAAACATACAAATCAGTTTCTAGAATTACACTGATGCAAATTACATTTACTATAATAATTATATTATATTAATTAATTCTGATAAAATTGTTTATCATTTTAATTAACCATGTTTAAACGTATTAAGGGGTCTATTCTGTAACTTTTTGGTTATATTTAACAGTGGGTTAAAAGTTATTTATAACTTTCGGGTTATAATTTTAACCCGAAACCTTTGGTACAGCTGACATTGTGGCATAAAGTTATTTTTATCATCATCGAATAAAAAGCCCATATATTTTAAACTACATTAACCAATAAATATAACTAAAAAGTACTAAATACTAAATTTAATTAATATTTAAAATTCCTACAGAATGCACAACTTAATTATAACTACCAGTTATTTTATAACCTCTTGTTATTATTAACTAAAAAGTTACAGAATATACCCCTAAGTGCTATATATGAAGTTTTATGTTATTTATATATACAACATTAATCAATAACAAAGATTAACAACAATAGACTTCTGGCTGTTTATTTGCTCATATTTTTTTTGTTGTACTTTTGTTGGCAATGAAATTGTGAAATATGTCATTATTATAAAAGAACCAAGTATTTATTAAGATAAGTCTATTTTTCATATAAAAAAAGTTATCTGTTCTATATCTTATTATTGTTTTTGTATAAAATATGAAATATGTATATACATCTAATTATGTATAATAAATGAAAAATATTTAAGATTTAAGACCAATACATTTGAATTTAATCAAAAACGATTCATGACCTTTTTCATTATGATAAAATATAACTTATTACCTCCGGTATTATATATTATATAGGTAATATATTATGGAATTAGTAAGTAAATTTAACATTTTATAATTTATTATTTAACTTCTTATGAACATTTTAATTTAAAACAATTTTATAAGAATTCATTAATAGTTAATGTTATTATTTACCTACTAATAAAAATCAATTATTTTCAATTACAATTTCTAATTAAAACAATTTGTAATAAACACGATTTTAAAATTAATAAAAAAAAACTTAACATTTACTATAACACAATATAAATGTCTTCTCGAATAAAACTATCATCATTTTTTTTATTTTTAGAATTATAACATTTCACCCAAATGTAAACAACATGCAATATACATGTATATATACCAAAGAATTTTTATTTTGGCAATTTATCCAATCCCAATAAATTCATTAACAGAAATAAAACAATGATTTTTATTTAATTTAATCACATCGCACATTTACCAAATAATAAAAACATTTTACAAAATATTGCAAATTCATACTTATTTATACAGATAATTAATGCAGTCATTTTTTTTCTTCTATTGGGATTAAAATTAATTAAAAAGGAATTTTGTTTCAGCACAAAATGAAAAAAAAACAACAACATTTCAATATACGAATTTAATAGTCGGAATTTCTTTGATCTGGACATTTAAAACCGTTCATAATTCTAATGGTTATTCTACTTATTTATTGTGCTGTATAATTTTTTTTACACAAACAGAAAAGAATTTTTTGGTGCATCAGAGACAGTATTTTTTTTCTCTTTAAAGAACCAAAGCTTTGCGTCATTTTATAACCAAAAAAAACAACCATTATAGATTCCACTGATGAATATTTTATTGGGACAAAATTTATACATCTGATAAATTTAAATTAGATAAAATGGAAAACTTACGTATATCTTGAAAGTTTATACAAATATATTTTGTCGATATTATAGTAAAATATATGCGAATCTATACTTAAATTTATGTGTAATGTAATTATAATAAATTGCGTTGTATGATCTGTCTGGATTTGAAAAAAATGACTGTAATAAAAGTTGAATAAATATGTAATAGTTTTGTCTTTAAACCATCAAAACAAATTCGCGTTATTTGACATTATTATACCCTTTCGGAAATATATAGCATATTAATGAGAAAAAAAAACTAAATTATAGAGAAAATCAAAAAAATTTACATAAAACCATAACTATTATGTATTAATTTCATACATAGGTTTTTTTAAAATTTTTATTAAAGACAATTAACATAATTATGCACGTTCATATCATATATATAAGAAGATTATTTAATAAACTTTAATAAACGTATAATTTTATTTTGTAATAATAACTACCGCTGATTTATTTAATTATAAATATATATGTATAACTCGAAATATATATAAAAATATAATTATATTTAATATTCTATATAAAAAAAATTGTTGTTGTCTTCATTTTAATCTTTTCAAGTGTAGAAAAAGAACATATTTTATTTTCGAACAATAGATATTTCCCACTATACACACTTAATAAAACATTTTAATAATAATTAAAGCAAGTTTTTAATAAAGAACAGAAGCAACTTTTATTATTATATACTTTGCAATATTATATACACATAAACCGTTATATTATCTTTTAGTATATGTATTACGTATGGCTTATACAATAAGTATTATATATACATACCAACATACATACACATATTCAGTTCTGTATATAGTTTATACTGTATTATATATGTTGCATTATGTATAATATTCATTGCCATAATAACATTTATAGAATATAAACTAGTCTAACAAGTTTATCCATATAATAAATGTTAAATATAAATATAATATAAAATAAAAGCATGATTTTTCAGTAACACGAAATACAATTTGATTAAATTCAATTTCATTCAAAAAATTATTAATAATTATGCGTACTTCCCATAAAATAACATACTCTTGACACTTGTAAGCCCAAACCAATAATTGATAACACAGAACGCTATCATCTTTAAAACATAATAAATTCAAAAACAAGTTTTATATATTAATTAATTAATTTGTTTTGCAGTGTATTTACTTCGATAAAAAAATATATATGTATGCATAAAATCTCGAATAAAACGATAGGTTTATGGACGAATATTATTATAATTTTTATTTAAATACAATTGTGTTTTCAAAAAAAACCTCGAAAAAAACTATACGAAATACCAGAAAAAAAACTGTAAACACAATGAATTTTATAGACAATTATTATTAATTATACAAATGACAAAATAACGGTATAAACAATTTGACGCAATCACAATAACATACAAAAATTTACTTATATAATTTTAAAAGAAAATGAAATTATTTTCACATCAAAAGTACATTGAAATTGTTTGTTGTTTATATTTGTTTGTTATATCTAATAATAGTATTATAGGTATTGTCATTTCCTTTTATTTTTTACATTTTATTTACCCATTCCATGTACAGTTTGATTTATTTAGAAAAAAATTTTTTTCGAAAACAATAACAATTTAACATGAAAGTCTTATTTTATTTAAAAAATATACAATATACAACTTTCAAACTGGAATTGCAATTTTTACGATCCAACTTCCATTAACTTTATTTTCAAATAAGTTTATATAAAATGCAGTGAAAACGTGTACAATTTTACTTGCACTCAAATTCACTTTATTTTTACGATTTAATTTAAATGAAAAATATTTGAACTGTTCCAAATATTACAATCCTTCATTCAATATTTTCGGAAATTTCATATATCTTTTTTTGATACAATCTATTTGTTAAATATTCAAATGAACTTGTACGGAATAAATCGTCGGACAATTTTCTATACCTACAAATATTTAAATTATTACTGTTATAAGTTAAAAGTACGTACAATATATTTTAAAGAAAAACTGTAAAAAAATAAACATTTGCATTCGATATATTTTACGACTTATAATAATAATACATTTCCAGCATAAATTTGCAATGGGAACGAGTTTCGTCTAGTTTCCAACAAAAGAACCCGTAAAATCCTTTCGATACATACACTCACACATAGAAAGATAAAGAAACTGGCAAGTATCCAGCATGGAGAAAAGAAAAGCTTAAAATCCGAGACCACACAGCAGACTTTTAAAACATTTATATACGACACATTACATATATGATATATAAAATACTACAAACTAAAACAAAAACAAACAAAAAAAATAACCCACCGTGTATAAAAATCCGGAAAAAATGACGTATCATCTTCGTAAGGTGGTGTTACGTTTAGATACATAGCACTATGTTCTAACATTATAAAAATACACACACGAAATTACACCAAAAAAAAAAATTATACATATACAATCAACACTAAATATATGCGTAAAAGTGACTAGAACAAGACTTTAACACTTATAATAATTATTCTTAGGGACTTAGCACTCACTAACAACTTTTAACTCTCATCACAAGTCCCTTTCTTTAAATTACACAGTATTTTTGTTCGTAAGAATATTGATGACATTTTCACTGCATCAACTTTGGAAAAAAATATATCTAGTTATCCATAATGTGGTAAAAAGGAAACCGTTTCACTACCACGGAACGGTATAATGTCCAAAGTAAACTTGATAAGATTATATGGTTGTATATAATTATGTATATATATATATTATATATATATGTATGTATATTGCGGGACAGCAGAGAAACACGTTCAAGACACCATCGTACACATATACATACTATTCGTACACCAGCCGGCAACTCAATGGCAACATCGTCGACGACGACGACGTAGCCGTGCCGCGAGGATTTCAAATGGGGTTAGTAGGTCGCCATGACGCAGTCCGAACTGCGAAAATTGCCGATTCGCAGCTCTGAGACTCTGTCGTGATGTGTTGTATGTTGTATGTATATAAATTTACTTCATGTGAGCCAAGGCACAGCAAGGCTGATTCGAAAATAGTCATTTTTTTTTCAACTTACTGACCTTAGTAATAAGGTAGTTTACATCGTTCATGACTGAATTTGGTGAATTTTATGAAAGCTGGAGGACCTTCTCTCACTCTCTACTACCTATCTGTATATCACGTGTGGAAGAAAATCATAATATGCTAGAGATTTTTAGAAAAATTATTGAAAATGACATTTAAAAGAAGTGGAAACCAACCATATTTACACTTCATTTCGTTAATTTTTTTAAAACAGTGGACACAATAGTTGGCGATATCAATTTCACTAAACTTGGTAGACTATAAAGCTAGGCCAAAGTTATAGCATACAAACATGTCAGCTATTTACCAGATGGCTGGAATTCTTTTCATGGATAAAATAAAGAAAAAATCCCAATACCACCATTCGTGATTTATATTATTTTATTATAATATGCACGATAGAAGAATATCTCTTTTCTCTCATGGTTTATTAATTAATTTTTTTTGTTAATGTTTTTGTTTATTTTGTAATAAATTTTTTGCTAACAACGTAATCAAACAAAACAAAAACAGTTTTCCGTTGTTAAATATTGTGAAATATACAATAATACAAAAAAAATTGTCGAATCATATTCAATACAATGAGTATAATTTGAAAATTCAACGAATTTAACCTAAAATAATATACAACATACATAATATACTCGTATATACATATGTATATATTTATGTGAATAATATCCCTTGAGACATTAAATATTTTCGGTATTTCATATTTCATTGGGAAATTTACACATCATTCCGGTTAATTTCATATCCACCAGTAAAATTCACTCATACGAAATACCTTGTAATACTGACATTGACATAATAACATTGGAAATTTATTTTATATTGCGCAACATACAGAAAAAATGTGTGTTTTGTGTAAAAATATGAAAATTTAATTTTTTTTACTAAAGTTTTCTCTAAGGAGCTTTAATATATAATGTGTGTGTACTTATTTGTTCAAATACTTCAAATCGCAAGAAGTATTGCATTACTTTTGACACTGTAAAACAAACACTTGACAACCTGTCGTAAAGCACATTTACAAGAAAGCTCCTATCTTCTCTCATGTATTAAAAAGTTATACGTTTAAACCGAGAGACTATATAAGAAACTTTCTAAAACTTACCCTTTTACCTTACAACTTTTATTTTTAGTTTAAACAGAAGTAGGTAATTTAAAATTTACACACTTTTATCATTTGTTAAATTTAAACTCATTATAAGTTTACATTTCTTCGTCTATATAGTTAAGCCTTTTTCATATTTTAAGGGCTAATTTAACATGTAATATAATAATTTCTATAAAACATGATTTGTATAATGTTACAACAAATTATAAAGTGAAAATTGAAAAGTGATTACATATTATTATTATTAAGGTATATATACATATTATACACATTCTAATAACATTGAAAGAAATTTCCCTAAGGGATAAATTATGAAATACTCTGTGGAAGTAAAAAATATACGGTTTTTTTTATAACACACAAATGTTATATATTCATTTATGTAATCAATATTATAATTAATACTTTTATATGCAGGGATTTCCGAAAGATATTGCAAAAATCAAATTAGTAATTTCTTAATTCTTCATTAACTAATTATATACTATATAAACAACATAATTATATTTCTGTCTTAATTAATAAGATTCACCTATAACCTATTAAATGTCTTAAAATAAAATAAACCACAAAGTCATGCATATGTATTAAAAATATACGTATATATGTATAAGTATATATAATAGTGTTTATTTTTTACGTGTGATCTTTTTGCCAAAGCAACAAACAACATAGTCTTCATATAATACGTTATGTACGGATGTCCTACTTCTATAAAAGCGATAATGACTCTACTATACGTACAACACGTTTTGCTTTAATAACAGTTGTATGTATACATATATAAAATTTTTACACACAGGTACATTTATACATAAGATAATTCACTCAATAAAATAATTACTCATAATTTATGTATAAACATGATTTCAGGTAAAAGTAAATTGAAAATCAGTACAATTTTATCGACCTGGATGATGACGATTCTCGAGTTTCAATTGATATGAATTTAGAAATATTTATTATTGTAAAGTTGGCACTTAACCTCAAACAGTTTTTAAATATTTTGATTGAAAAATCAACTTTCTACAAACTATTTAGAGTAGTAGCAGTATATTTCGATCCAATGTTGCCAACAATATTACGAAAAAAAAATGAATGAAAAGAATAACGTTAGGTGTAGTATTTACAAAGTAAATAATGAAATAGTTTTCTCTCTTTTGCAATATATATGTATATACCAACTTAAATTAAATTTATAATTTGTCAAGTTGAAAAACGGTTCAGCAATTCCATTTTAATTTACAAACATTATAAATCAGCCGGAAAAGTCATTTTATTTAACACCATACAGTTTCAGTCTCTTTTTAAATCCTGACTTGCAAAATAAGGACAAAAGAAAACGAATTGGTTTATATTTTTTGCAATAATTATTTTATTAGGATATATACATATTATTATTTATTGTGGAAAAATAAAATTATAATTTTATTTGTATGTTCAGTCAAGTGAGAATTTATAAGGAAAGCAATACCAATAATAAAATATATACACTACTGTAATGTGTTTGTGTATTCGTTTCGTTTTATAAAAAGTTTTTATAATGAACGCACACCACACAGTTGCCGTCACGCGACAACTTAGTGACCGCTAAGTCGCCTCTCCTAGGCCAAGCAACAAAGCGCGTTTGCCATATTTTACAACTTTATAATCTCATTAGAACATTTAGATTTATTATACTTAAAAAGCACAGAAAAAAAATATATAAAACTTGTATAATTAAGAGCTTTCAACCGCAGTAATAATTCAACCATATACGTGCAAACAGTTTTTGGCAATACATAATTATTTTCACAATTGTGTAATCTTCTTGTACCCCAAAAACATATACAGACGGGTTTTCTTTGACTCTACAAAGGATGGCCTTTTTTCTGGTTAATAAGATATTTACAACGTTCTAAAGCATAATATTTGTTTGACTTATTTTCTTTTGCAAACGCCAGAGTTTTCCAAAAGATAAGCTTTTAAAACTCTATGAATTAATTTTATATATTTTGGATAGATTTAAGTTTGTTTTCATGTACTTTTAGTTTCTTCATGATAAATGGTTTTCATATACATGGAAACATAGAAATTAATTTGACACATTTAATTTTAAAATATTTATGTTATATAGTTTCCTTTCGTTTATTGCATCAACGTGTTATTTGGAAAATACAGTTTTATATTAGTCACTATATACCAATCCTTAATGTATTTTTATTAATCATTTTAATAGAGTGCTTACTGCATTTCGAATAACGGTTATTATTTGGAAAAATCCATCACAGTATATGTAATTACTTTCATTTCTGCTTATTTTCACACACAAGAAAAAAACTATTTACGTAATCATATATACAAAATTTTGTGAAGTTGCTAATTTGTGTGTAATTTTAGCCATAATAATAATAGATAGCAAAAAATACTAACGAATTCCTAATCAGTTTTTAACACAATACTTCTAATGTTCATGAACTTTCGAAAATGATAAAACATAAATGTATTGTAACGGTAAAATAAGGTATTAAAATTTATCTATTTTTAAAACAATTTAAATTTAACGTCCTTATATCGAGTATACTATATATAGAAATTCAAAAGAAAAATATACATTTTACAAAAACAGGTCTTAAACTTGACGTTCAACTTTCAATAATTTCATTTAAAAATAAATTATAAATTGTGAATATTTTCAAATTATTAAGAAAAACTGAATTGTTGTCTCCTTATATCGAAACTTCAATACAGTTACTTTTATCGCTCGTTTGTCGCCGGTATTTATTGATAATATTATACTTGCATGTGTATACGTATATATAATATACATATATATATGCCTAGAGCTTTTGCGAGAATATTGAACGGTGACGTCAGAATGACGCGATTTGTCCTGGTATGCCTTTAGTGGCGTCTATTTGTAAAATCAGACGGTCCTGGAAATACAGAAAACGCAAATCTTTACACATTTGTAATAAAATATGCAATTTAATTTTCAAAAAAAATCAGATATTTCACAATATATTTCAGCACTGTTTAATTAATAATGACAGTGCATTAAAAAGCTTGTTTAATCATTGGTACTTACTGAAACGTAATAAAACTGAAAGAAATTGCCCATTAAGCTATTTCTTGTAATTAAAATTAGGTATACAAGGTGTGGTACATAATTTCGTGCAATTACAACGTAAACTTGAATTGTAATAAAAGGATCTTGTTATATAATTTTTATTTTGTTCATGTTTCAAGAAATATTAAATATTTTTTAAGAGAATTTCTTATTGTATAACGTAGAATATATACATACATGTAAGTTTATTATTTGTTAATGGGTACAGTATATGTAAATGGTGATAAAATAAATGCCATGTGATGATTGAACGCAAATATTGATTTTTGTTATAGTCTGGCATTGTTATCCTTCGACTCCGACAATTACGTCTACATAATATATTTTACAATACACTTTCTAATCGAATATAAACGTTACACAAATTTGCAAAAAAACACTAAATAATTTTTAAAAAATAAATAAATGTGATTCAATAATATGCAGAAAGATACATACACAAGATTATATTTTCATTGTCGAATATATCAAATATGCAAAATACACTTTTGAGGTTCGAAGTGCAATAAAGAAAACAGTTAAAAAAGATTTTGTTGAGTTGAATATTAATTTTGTTTCCTGTGATGAATTTAATAATAATATTTCAATGACTTGAAGATATATTTTATAAAATTGAAAATAAAAAAATCGTATTGCATTATAATTATTATGCATTGTAAAATTAAAATCGATATATACGTACGTATATAAATGTTATTCGTATTTTTAGATGCAAAAACACAGATGTGTAGTAGTAAATAGAATACCTACATCTTGTTATCAGAAATTATCTTCACAAAGTAAAAAAATAACATTACAGAGGACTGTGGGTTTGAATTTTTAAAAAATATAATAATTAATAGCTAAAGGCAATGGAATGTGGTGAGTATTCAATGTCTTATGTATCACCATAATCAGATTATATGTATATAACTATATAATGCATTAAAAAAAAAAGAGAAAACAACAAGAAAAATTGTATTTCATATATGTATGCATTTATAAATAAATTTTAATCATCGATCAATATATTACCTGAGAAATGAGCTGTTTCAAATGAAAAAGAACTTGATTAACAACAAGTTTATTATTATAACAATAGAATAATACAGCTTTGGGAAATATTTAATTTGTTGAAAAGTGCAGAAGCAAGTCAGTAGGTCAAAAAAAAAGCTTTCCGCAAAACTTATAAGAAAAAATTTGAAAAAACACTGTACGATTTAAAAATTACATCATACTGTAATAAAAATATGCCAGATAGAGACAAATTTTATCTTTGTCATAAAACTTATCGTATACTAGCCCTCTAGCCCCTTACCAAATTATCTTTGGAACAAAAAAAAAATACAGTTTTTTTATTGTTATCTTCCGACACTTTAGATATAAACGAAAAAATTCTCATTTCGAAAAACATATTATTAAATAATTATTACAGAATAGAAAAAAAAAATGGTATTATTAAAATGTGTGTAAATATAAAATGTGTGTGTGTGTCCTATTTACCCACAATATTATAAATTTTAGAAACATCGCACTATTATAACGGTAAATACAACACGCAGTATGTTAATAGTAAAATAGTAAATTTGTCCACTTCTTCGTGTCTATATAATATATGATAATGTGTATAAGAAAGAGATAAAATGTTTAAAACAACATCTGACTGACCACTAAAATAACTGTACTTTTATATAACTTTGCTATATGTATAGAAATATAATCACTTATATAAGTATTATATACTTATATTAAATAAGTTAATTTATAAATAGCTTTATTTGTGAATCATTTAAAAGATTTTTTTTAGTACAACATTATTTACTTTTCCAATTGATTATTCATATTGTTTACGAAAAATATAGAAAAAAAAAACAGTACAAATTAAAATATTACGTACTTTAATTGTTTAGCTGTGTATTATTTGTCGGTAATTAAACTAGGTTAACGTTAATTGCGTTCCAAATGATTTCAATACAAAAATTGTATGTATATAGATAAAAAATATATGACTCAATGAATACATAAATCGAAATCAATTATTTTATTAGAAATTTTCAGTTTTGTCCAAAAATTATGTATTTTTTGCGCCTTGACCCAAATTAGATCGGATGATTTTTATGAATTAATTATATGAAAAAAAAATTAATAATATTGAAACAAGATCAAAAAACATTTTATTTATTTTCTAATCGTTTTGTGATACAAGATTTATAGGAATCACATTTTTATTCATTGCCAAACTAAATCAGGAAGGCTATATAGTTAATATTAAATGTTATCTATAAACTAATTGACATTAAAAAATGATAAAAAAGAATACGAAAACTGTTATATATGTATATGTATATCAAACTAATTAGATAACTAAAAATAATGTAATAATAAACAAATTAACATTATGATTTTCATTAATCAATAAAATTTATCTATCAATTGTCTAAGGTCACTAATTTAGTTACTTTATAATGGTAAATAAAATACTCGTATATACATACATACATACATACATACATATTAATTATAATAGTATATTATTTTAATTAAATGCCACAATTGTGCCCAGTGCCCCAAAATATATGATTTTTATGTGTTTTGTATTATTTTATTTTGTTAAAAATGTAAAATTAGTTAAACCAAAAAACAGTAACTTTTTATCTAAATAAGCACCACTGACATCTGTCAAATTTTACAAATTTGCTATAATTAGACTAGCCTGTTGCACGGAAAAAAAATCCCAAGTGAAAAGCGTAAACTTTTTATTATTAAACGAATTTGAGATATAATAATGAGCTCATTATTAAATGACCAAATCATTTCCAATTACAAAATTTGACCAAAACATAAAAACCCATAAAAAATGGATCATTCTACTTATTATACTAACAACATTACGTAAATTAAATTACCGATTGACCTGCATATAACTAAAGGTTGCACCAGCATAATTGCACTCATCAATTGTTTGTACTTGCTGATAAAATTTTTGTAGTGCTTTTCTTTGTTTTTAAATTAAAATTCTATATATTGTTCCATTATTTAACCATTTTTATACGAATCAGAAATAAATTGTATGCAATAACAAGTGAATTTATTATAATTTTTAAAAAATTTCTCTCTGAACAATTTTTGCTCGTAAGTGTGTAAAGCTGTGTAAAGAGAGAGAATAAAAAAACATGTATATATGATAACGATTAACAAACTCTCTCGCATATTACAGGAAGTAAATTTCCTCTAAAAAAATCTGCGAAACATGTGTCATATTAAGTTGTGTGATATACATATAGAAAAAGTATCGTCATTAAAATAAACTTTTCAAAACGAAAGAGAAATAAATATATTAAGGGGTATATACATATAGATTTTAGTGAAAATTTAAAACCACACAATTACAACAAATTTTATAATAATTTATTAATAAAGTTGATCGAATAATTTCATAGAATTATTTATGACTAATGGTCTATGCATGTAATTTTGAAGTCTCTTAATGCATTTTAGACGAACACAACTCGGTTGTTGTTTTTTTTATAAACACGCACATTATTTACAAAAAAAAAAGAACATTAAATTTTACTATTTACACACGTCTACATAAGATAGTGTATAAAATGACTAAATATTTATGAATGTTTTTGTCAATCGTATTTGGGTAGGGTTAATCTAATGGAAAAGGGTACCATACGCTTATATACATATAAAGTATAAACATACATATATGTAGATGTACATTGCTGGGATTATGAATCGCGCACTCTGATAAAGAGTGTAAGAAAACTACGACTTTGATCAGTATAGTATTTATTTTATTTATTAAAAGAGAGCCTGTTTCTTAATTTTCAATACATGTTCTTATCAAATGTATACCTCAGTGCACGTTTCACGATCCCGGCAGTATACATAACATGTAAAATGTCAGATCGGAATCGAATTTAAATGAATTAATAATAATGTATTCGACATCCCTTCAGGTTCTAATTTACAGTAACTTTTTGGGTTTGAGTTGTAGACAAGTTAATGAATTTTGAATTTAGTAATTTCACTATGATGTGACTTTTTCCCAGACAAACACCGTGACACTCCTTTTGAAAAATCTTTAACCAAAAATCAATTTCTAATAGAATGATTGTATTTTTTTTTTCTTCTAATGCTTAAAAATACAATTCCGGTAAATTCTATTTTCACAACGAAGAAATAATTACTTTATTAAAAACTTTTTCATATGAAATTTTAAAATTAAATTTCAATTAAAATTCTCTTTGGGAGATAAATTGAATTTCATTTTTATTAAATTCAATAAAAATATTTTTTTAATGTCAAAACAGAATTAAATACGAATGACTTTTTCATATAAAATAAATATTAAAAAATTTTTTAAATTAAACATAAAGAAAAGCTATTAATTTTTCATATTTAAAAAAAAGGATTTATGATTTACGACCACAAGTGTTTTAAGGCTAATTTACACACATTTTGCTCTCTGTTATATATTATTAATAAAAAAAATAGCAAACTTATTCCAAAACGTAACATAGCGGAGAAAACTTGTTCAATATAGTGTATTTTAGCGTTTTACTTGATATTTTGTTTACATTTGGTTGCATTCCTAAAATATTCTCATTTCTAGTTCGAATTTCCGAACAACATCAAAATAAATTACCAAGACTGTCGCTTTCTTGTTACTAAGTAAAAAGAAGACTGTGCAATTCTGTACTGTTTACTGATGAAAAAAAAAATTATACTTTTCTTGGCAAAATTTTTACAATCAATTTTTTTTAAATGAAATCAAACCAATACATATGTTATCGACAATAATTAATCAAATTCTAAATGAAAATCTACGCTGTTAAAAACGATTATTTAGAAAACAGTCTAAATTATTTCACTTTACCTATCATGCAACGAAATAAAAAGTGAATTATAATAGACCATACCTAATGTTACTCATATTGACGTGGAATTTAATTTGTTAGTCAATTCTCTATCATTATTTTCTGTCTGAACATAATTATACCGTCTCTATTGATAAATTAAATTACTTGCCACATAATATAATAAACAATCAATTTTACTAAAATTCAAGACAATTTACAATTTATTTATCAATATAATATGATTATGAAATAAAAATTGGAATCCATTTAACAATTTTGAAGAAAAACGAAAAAAATGATTAATAATACTGTTTTCAAAAATTTGTTAAGTGTTTTCTATTAAACGATATATAGGAGTGAAAGAGGTGGCTTTTAGAAGAGGGATAACGACGTCGGCTGCTCTACGACCACACACATATACACAGCAGGATCGATAGTGGCGGCTGACGGTGGCGGTATCGAGCGCTCGTGGGGCAGGTTAGTCGAGGGTCAAGGGCATACACAGCCGCCGCCCAAACATTCTCAAACACTTTTCCTTACACATTTTCAAATCTACGTACATTTTTTTCACTTTATACGTGATCATGAATTTATTTTATATTATTTTATATATTAGTTTTACGTAAACATTGAAACATTTTTATTAGTTACGAGTATTGAAAGTAAAAGCGACACCATTCACAAAAAAAAAACACACACACACATCTAAATATAATAATTTCTAATGAATGAAAACAGTGAATTAAAATTTATTTAGAAAGTTAAACAGCAAAACTTTTTGTATAAGGGGTGAACTTGAAACTTGTACATAATTTCGTCTTATTTTAAAGTTTTATTATATAAATCGTTAAAAACTTATACGAAATATATATATGGTTAACATTTTAGACATTATTAATGTGTATAGTTTTGAATTTAAAATACTTTACTAAAAATTTAATTCAAAAAGGATCTGTAAAATCTACTTAAAATTCACTTTATGCGCCGGTATTCACTAATTAAGATAGCATATATTAATTAATGGCGTAGCTTGCTCTTCAGTAATTATTTCAGTAGTGGTATATAATTGCATCCTGTTTCACAATCTATGCCATGATTCACATGGTATATTAGCTACACAACACCACCATCACATATATATAAAAAAAGCAAAACTCTTCTATTGTATTATTAAACTTATTACGTTACCATTTATTTTTATTCTTCATATTTTCTTCTTATAAACTCACTAATTTAAGGTCACTCAACAATATTTAATAAACCATAGAAAATGACTTTAAAACAACACTAATCTCATATAGCAATGTTTTGTTTTGTTTTTTTTTGCAATAAATACGAACGGAAGAAGATACAAATTGTAAATAATTATGGTTCTCAGCGATTATGAATATAAAAAAACCAATCACAAGTACTTAATTATTTTATTTGTTAATTATTATAATAAAGATAAAAAAATATTTTTTCACGCAAGTACGTATACATACATATATACAATTCACATACACGATTGTATTCATATATGGGTAGTATTTAATGTAATGTTCATTATTCTTAAGTACCGTAAGAGAAAAAAACTAATGCTCAGTATGTTATTGTTAAAAAGTAGCAATAAGAATATGTTTAACATAAATTAAAACGAATAATTTATGTAAAAACAAATTAACTAACAAATGTTGGTATAATAACTAGTTAAATTATCAACATGAATTTGTTTGCAAAATAATCTTTTTGACTTTAAATTGTTTTCTATAAAATCAAAAGAACATGTTTGTAAATTAATTAGATTTTTAATTTATTGTATGCAAGTTTAATATTATAACTTAAGGTCCATTCATTTAGGGATGAAAAAAATATGATTGGTCAGCTTCCACGTGATTTAATTTTTGAAATTTTATTGATCGAAAGCAAGGTTATAAGGTGACAAATGTAACAATTATTGGATAATTTTAAAAAACGTCATAATTCAAGATGGATGATTTTTCATCCCTATCTGAATTCAGTATATAGGAGTATATAATATGTCACAAATTTATCGTAAACTGTTCATACATTTTATTTCCACTTACTTCTCGTGTGTCGTGTTTGTGTTTGCAATTAACACTATATACATATATATATAATAAAATGAAATTTCCTGCAATAATTAACTCTTTAATAAGTAGGGGTGCTGCGTTGAAACTTTAACCACAAACGTGGTGCAGACACCCAAGGGAAAAACCGCTTTGAAGTTCATATATATGCCATCAGCATAAATACGAGTATACCTATACGTTTTAGAGTTTCTGTTTACATTTACAAACATTTTCGTATAAATATGTGTTGTTTTAGATATTATGTTTATGTTTATTAACAATCAATCAATAATATGGTCTCCAACTCCATCTACTGTTGGAGAGTGGACGGAGTGGACCATTACTTGTTTAAGAAAAAGAAATGTCAATTTAGCAAAAATGACATTCTTTTCCACACAAGAGGGGAAAAAAATGTCAAAATGGTATTTTTCTCTCTTGGATGAGAAGTGAAAAGTGCAAAATATTATATTTTTATTATTAATGTTTAATGTTTATTTTGAAATAATTATGCCCTTTTGGCCTCCGTATATATAATCTACTTATTATATTATATTACTTTATACACTGAAAAAGAAATAATTACTGAGTGAAATTTTAACGCAAATAATAAGAGAATTTTATTTATGAATATTTATCGAAAATATACAAATAATTAATCATACGATACATAATTAGGAGCGATCTTTTTTGTTAAATATAATACAAGAATACTTATACGAGTATATTGCACAATAAGGTACAATTCTTTGTTTTTTCTTCATACTGATATAGGATAATCAATTATATATCTTTATTACGTTATAAACATCATGTTCATTATTAATTAAGTAATTATTATTATATATATAAAAACCTCGACCACTTTTACAAACCGTCATGTACATACATATATACATATAGATAAATAATGAATGAATAATTACACTATTATAACAGAAATAAAAGAAACATCATAACTTTTTTCGTTTTTCCATTGTCATATAATTACCAAGCATTTATAAACATTGTTAAAAATCAATAATTCATTATTTCTAAAGATACTTAGCAAAACATTAAATTGCATGTGATCAAAATAGTATAAACCTTGAAAAATATCTCCTTTCCCGGTAGCAAATAGATATTAGAAAAAAAATCATAATATAATAAATACTTACAATTACATATTAGTTGTTGTGTCATAAAAAGAATAAAAATTGATGTTGTCTTACCTGAAACAAAATAAAATGATCAGAAAAACATGAAACAAACCTGCTTTTATAATTGTATATTTTAAAATACATGTAATACCTATTCCTATTGACCCAGTGACTACTATAAAAGCCACGTACAATATAAAGAATAAAAAAAAAACATAATTTATTTTATAATAATCATCGTTATAAAAATGATTTTACAAATCAAATATATAAACAATATGGTCACAACTCAGCAAAATAGTGCAAAAGAAAAAAGTATAACCGCATTAATCCACCATGTATAATAATGTGTACAATTACAAACCGACAAGATGAAATTAAAATTATTCAAATAATGTACAATGGAACTTTTGTATAGAATTTTTGTACACTCTCTTAGTAACATGATTTCAAGTTATGTCACGCTCTTCGATTATATTTTCAAACTTGTATATACAAAAGTATACCTACGGTGTGTATATATATATTTATTTCCTTTATCCAATAATATTTTTTCAATACGTTAAACCAATATAATAGTATAAATACAATATATTTGCATTGAGAAAATTCTACAAACTATATAATCTATAATACAAATAAAAACAAAATAATTTTTGATCTAGCTCTGTGTTTGTCATGGTTGTCAAGAAATTCTTCCATTCTGTTCACAATTTCAACTAAGATAAATTACCTGTGACTTGTATGTTACTTGAATGTGTTAAGATATCTTTGTAATATGTATATAGTTACTAAATATAAAATATAAGCGTTCCTCTGAGAACGTAAATGTCATATCATTATGAATAAAAAAGGCGGGGTGGGACTAAAAATCTAATTAATAATTGTTTACACAAACTGAGTGCTTCTTAGACGAATTATAGTTTAATTTATTTATTTTAAAATAAATTTATTATTTAATATTGTTATTTTAAAATAAAACGCGTCCACTAGATAACTAAATAACAAAATATTTAATAGAAAAAATGTATAGTCACACAAAAGCTTTAAAGATACACAAACAGGATAACATTGATTTAATAAAATTTTGCATGAAAATTTCCAAATTCCACGTGTGGATTATTCTGTTTTTAAAATAATGGTGTGCATATAGAAATGAAATCAACTATAATAAGTTTTATTGTAGCAGAGGAATTCTTATATTTTACAAAGAGTACACAGTGTTATACGTACAAGTAGATATAGAAATGACTTAGAATTGTTAGTAAGTGAAATAAAAAAAAAGATTAAGTAGGAGGAGAAAATTAGATGAGAAAATGAATAAAACATTAAGCGCTGAGCGTGTGCATATAATAGAAATGTATATATTTATAGCCAGATTGAAAGTATCGATAGTTAAGTCATTGCAATTACATTTGGATTAATTGTTATGAACGATTTGGAATGCAAATTGTCACACTATCTGCGTCTATTATAATTACAATGCATTTTCGATGGATTTCTTGTAGAATAAAAACAATCAATTCTATTACCATCTTTTTTTTAAGTTTACGACTTATAGACAGTATAATAAAAGACGAATAAATTGATTGTCGGATTTTATTTCTAAAACAAGCTATTATTTTAATTAAGATCTATAGATTGTAAATTCAATTTGAATGTTTTTTCTCTTTTCTTTTAATGTGTAGGTGCACATTTTTTCGTTAATTAGAGCCGGTTGTAACAATTTTATAAATCATGAAACTGAAAATAACTCACATTGTTATAAGTATATGTTGTTTATGTTTATTATTTTAAAACGAGTATAATTATTTCTATTTTGCGTAAAATATTTAGAAAAGGTCATTAACGACAAAAACACAAGTTAATTCTATAAATATATATATTCGTATGTATTCGTATTATATGTGCATGCATTAATACTTAAAATACAATAAAACTGTTAAACTTGAACAACAAATAAACAACTAGAAAAATGTTTACTTATTATAAAATAATTATTTAAAAAAAAAAACATTTTATTATATCAATTATTGTGTCATTATCATTATCATACTACACTATTACCAATAATTAATAGTTAAAAACTTGTGTTACATATTTTATAGCCAGTAATTCGAAATTGTTTGTTGCTAATAAAATTAAAAGTAACTAGTCGTGAAATTACACACATGTATTTATTATCCTTTCTGCCAACACATAGGTACATATATAGAAAGTTTTCTGTGTAAATATTTTTTTACAATATTACATGAAATATCGTTATGAACATATGTAGTTAAACAATATAAAATTTAAAAAACTACGAAAAATAATATATTTCTAAACAAAAAATACCAGACAAAAGTTTGCCACCAATGTACGAGTAGATGTTGAAAGAAAATAAAAACATCTCTTGTATAAAAGTGATAATACAATGTATGTTGTCACTTATTAATGAAAAATATGTATAAACATATGTACAATTTAACAACAAAACAGTGAAAATGTTGTAACAAGACACGTTTATTTCAATTAGTCTGGTATTATACTTTGTACTTATTGTTGCAATTAGGTACAATTGTTTATTTAGTTTTCAACTTTATATATTAGATCCAATTTGTAATTTTGATTTCAAAGTTTTCCAGACATTAGGTACACGTTTCAGACTAACATGAAGACAGTTTCGTAATAATATTTAAATTTAAGCTCAACTAATCCATATAACAAAAAAGCATTACCTATATTCACATAAAATTAACAAAAATCCTCAACACAACACTATATAATAAAAAAAATGGGCAAAGCTGGTTTTGGTGAGAGTTGCAGTTTCTTTTATATAATAATGTATGATTTGAAAGAAAGAACTGTTACAGATGTGCAAACCTGTTCCATGAGAAATTTAGCAAAAAGGGAATGTAAACGTGTGTACTAAACACCCAGTATGTGTGAAAGGGTTCTTTTGCATGTGGGAACTTGAGTTAACTTTAAAACTCCCAAAATGCGGTCCACTTTAAGATAATACATTAAAAAACTATAAGAGTAGTCCATTTTGTCGGAAAACTGTAAAAATTGCACAAAACGAAAGTAAATTATATAAATAATGGTATACAAAAGCTATTAACTATAATTTATAACAATAAATAGGCAAAATTACAAAAAGTGATGTTTTTAAAGCTAATTTAATGTGATTGAACTAATTTAAGAAAATTATATGTATAATTAAGTATATTTAATAGTGAATTTTACAATGTCTGTAACCAACAAGTAGAAAAAAATGTTTAACGAAGCATTTATTTATGTGTCTGACAAAAAAAATTATTATATGATTTATGATAACTATAAAAATAAATTCAATAAAAATATATTACTGTGTGTGCTATTGAAATTCACATGCACATTATTTGATATTGTATGTATATATCTATACAACTCTGTTATTAACATTTTCCGTTTTATTGTGGGTGTTTTATGCAAATATTGGACATATAATTAAACATTGAAATTCCAAGCTTTGTTAAAAATTATGTAGATTCTGTTATAGTTATAAAAATACATCGTAAATAATTTAAATAATTTTTTTATTCGGAATATTTTTAACATATAACGGTTAATTATAATTTTATTTAGAAATATTATTTTATAAATTCGTTGTTTAATATGTAAAACATGTTTTATAATGAATATACTGTTGCCAATATATAAAAAAGCCATAAATAGTCCTCCATATTGTACAATACGTTTATATATCTAAAGAATTCTTTTTATCCACTTTATCATACATTTATTACATACAAAGTTTTGTATGCATAAAAACAAAGAAAACTTAATTTTCAAGGCAAATTCTACACTATTAATGCATTTTTATATGTAAGTGTATAAAAATGAGTAAATTCACTGTTGTTTTATCGTTTTTAATGACAGCCAAGTTTACTTATTATAAAAGATTTAACTTATTATTAAAGTTTATTTCACAACAATATTATTTCTAGATAAAATCGTATAATATAGACACGCTTTAGCCTATATCTAACTTTTATAATAATAATTATTTAAAAGCATTAATTATTCTTCTTCGAATACAATGAGTCGAATTTCGTAATAACAAAAAAATTTACATTCGCATTTTCATTATTGTTGTAACAATAGGCTAATAAATGAATGTAAAATTTATTAAATTATATATTAAATCATAATTGTATTGTGAACAATTATAGCGCGCAAAGCTTTTATAAAACAAATACACAAAATTATTTTATTTGTGTATCAATAAATGTTTGCCAATATAATATTCGACAATAAAACGAGCATTGAATTAATAACATAATAACAATATAATAATTCATTTTGTTACATATTAAATTTATAATGAAATAATTTTTTTCATGTAGATGGAAGTGAATTAAATTTTTTTTTAATCAACAAAAGATATTTACATAAAACAAGAAATTTAGTGCTTAAATCTTTTAAAATTTTATATAACCCGTCAGGCTAATTTTTATTTTTTCCTCAATTAACTTTTTTCTGTTTGTTTTCCATCATAAATTCTATGCGAAACAATTTAAAACTAATAATAAACAATTTTTACTAAACGTTCAGATACATCACTTTCAGAATGGAATGTACATAAATTAATTAGTATTTTATTTAATTTTATAAAGAATCTCAATTTTTAATAATGTTTATAAGAATCTGATGGAACCGCACCTTTTTCCATTCGAAATAATTACAACATCTATAATATATTTTTAGTTTATTAAATGATAATTAAAAATACCAATGAAAATAAAAACTACATTACCTATAAATGACTTTTTATTACACGATCAAAGAGCTTTCAAAGCTTTTATTAAAACAGCACATTATTTCACGAATGGAAATATTTTCATATAGAAATATCATCAGTATTAAACATTTTATCATTATTTATTTATAATGTGATAATCTATTGTATTTTATTTCTTATCATTTTCTCTTCAAATCAAATAAATATCTGTACATATAAAGATTCAAAATTTGTGCAACTTTCATCGAAAATATTACGAAAAAAAAAATTGTTAAATTATATCAACAAAAGAATATAACGTTTATTGTGTATAAACAATAAAGTGATTCACTCGTATCGAAAAGGAAATACAGGTAATTGTTATTCAAGGTGAAGTTGACACAATTCACAACATGGTTCTAGTTCTAGTCTGTATTTATGTTAAAATCAACTATATTTTGTATGATTTATTTTGCTGGAATATCTCAAAACACATACATAAATTTACTGCTATTATCCATAATTATAACAAAGACTACTTAACTAGAAATTTGTAATTTATTCACCACGTGTATTGAAATTTTCTTTAACACAACTTGATAATGAAATAAAATGCATTAATAAAGGCTTCAATCCTGAAAACACCTGCAACTTTCATTGTAATTTCTATTATTGTGGCATTAAAAACATTACGAAATACTTAATTAAATATAATACAGATTCATTACAATTAAATAAAATTAAAAATGTACTGTTACGAGACAAGCAATTTATTAAAAACTATCCAAAAAGATTTATTTTGTTAAAAATTTCCCATTGTTTTTAACATCTATAACTGTACCTATATAAATACAACTTGAAATTCTTTTACTATGTATAACAGCCCTTAATAAACTAATTAACGCAAAAAAAAGATAGAGCAGCACTTCAAAAGAAAAACTGGAGGAAATTAAATTCAGATTATTTATTTCATACAGATGTGGTTTAAATAATAAAACAACTAATGTAATCCTTTTATACTGAACGGAATAAACAAGAGACGATTTGTTTTTCCCCTCTTCATTTCAAGCACACAAACAATTCCATTCAAGAAAATGACTTGAAGCTAAATTATATACGTTTAATAAAAGTTGGCAATGATGGTTTTTTTTCTATTCTATGTTATATATTCTTTAATCCTTTTCAAGTTTTCAACGTTATAACAACACACAACCACAAAATTATAAATTTAGTACGAAACGAATAGAAATAGTGAAAGTGTGCAAAGTTTCTGGTTGTCAAGGTCTCTTCGCGAAGAATCTATACACTATATACATAATTTTAATGGCTTTGTATGGTTAAATTCATAATTTAATGTTCCAACATAAAATTTTAAATTTTTAATTTAATTTTTTTATTTATTATAATATTAAATAAATTCTATGCCACACAATGTGGAAAAAAAAAAGAAAAATCGCAATAAAAATTATTCCACTTTACAGAATAAAAAAAAGACTTTGTATTTTCTTGCCACACTGATAAGAAATATATGGTACACATTAAAAACTAAATATTTAAATAAGATTTATAGAACACAGTTCTAGTGTTTGATAAAATGTGGTAGCCGAGTATTGCCCAGACTTGGCAATTTGTCATTCTCTTCCTTCTTATTGCAGCCCATACATCATGTTCTTGCTCTATTATTTTGATTGCATACATGCTTTTGTTCCACTAAAGCCATAAACATTTTTATTACGTACTAGTTCTGTATGCAAAATAAGAAAAATATTATATATATTAATATTATTCCACGAAATGCACTTTCATTTCATTTTTAATATCTTCTATACTGTGACGTTCAATTCCAATACAACAAAAAAAGATGTTTAAAATGCCTTGAAAATATAACGTCATCAGATTGAAAATCAAATTAATTTTTCAATTTATTCATTTGAGAAGTTTTTATAATGGAAAATAATTCATTATTATAAAAATACATATATACTCGTATTACTCGTACATATAACTTTTATTAAAAAAAAATGTAAGAAAAGTAAATCACAAACAATTTGTTTGTTTACTGACACGGAAATAATCATTTAACTTTTCTGTATATGTACGTATATAGGTACGTATTATAAAATAAATCTATACAAGAATATGACATACAATTTTCTAGAGATATCAACAAAGAACTTAAATCGTCTGTTAAAAACAAATTAACAAATAAATCATGTGTATCTATTATTGTTCTTGATTAATATTATTATTATTTATACACAAAAACTTTGGTTGCAATTATTATGTAATTTATATCAAAATGCTTTAAGGTAAAAACTTGAAATTTTTTTTATCAAGGTTAAATAATCAATGATCTGTAACTATTACAACCATTTCAAATTTTTTTTTTGTACAATTTCAACACAAAACACTTTCATTTGATTTTAAAGATTTATATGATTTACTTAAACAAAAACAAAAAAATTATTACATTGAACAAATATACTTATTAATTTAATTTACACCTATCTTAATTAATAGTTACAAGATTAAAATCAAAAGTATAATAAAGTAATTAGCTTTGTTGTGTAAACTAAAGTATAGATCGTATAGAACTTTGTGTGTTATGTAATACGTTGTATATACATATATTTATAAAGTCGTGCCGCAAACAATCCGGCAAACATTTAAGTTCAAATTATTATTATTATTGTTATGTTGTTGTTGTTGTATTGTTATTTTACTTTGGTGATGGTCAAGTAGCCGCTAGACACGAAGAAACTAATTTTAATAGCTAAACCTAATACCACATACAAAAGCATTCGTATATAATATGACTAACATAGTAACATCTAAAGTGGTATTATGTTCGCCATATGGTCTTTTTTAATTGGCTTTTTTTATAAAAACTTATCTCCATACTACATACATTAAAACATATAATAGAACACAATAATAAGGGTGTATTTTTCGTATAATCCCATTTGCATTAATTAACAGAAAATTATTTTATATGTACGTACGTGTAAATAATCGATTGCAATAAAATAATTATAAATCAAACACGAAAAAGTAGAAAAAGTTTACACATGCATTGCTTAAGGATTGTAAAGATGAAATAGATGCATTTTATGCATTATGCAGGTTACTTGCAAAAACTACTATATAGCAACTCTTGTAAATCGATATAATTTTCTAAATGGATTGAACAAAATCACGCACTTAAACAAATTTGGATAATTGCAACTAAAAACATTTATTGCGATTACTTTAAGATTTTTTTCTCTATCTAAATAAGGAACAAGTACTGTTCATGTCTATTTTTAAACATATATACCTTAAAAACACACACATCATTCCTTATCGTCGTGAACAAAATTGAATAAGTATATACCTATACATACACTCGTGTTTACACCTATATATATACGTAAAATTTGTACATTGATACAAATACACAAAATACAATTTATTTAATATATATTTTTGATTTAAAATATAATGTAAAACTTCCTTTTGTTGTCAATACAAAAGCTGGTTGATCAAACAGAAATGGCATTCAGAATAAAAAAAAATTAAATACCTATACGAAAGTATATGTTGAAAATAAACAAACTATAAAAGTGTTTTCGACAGGCTACAATGAAATGTAAGTACATACAAGTTGTATATATATGGATCTACTTTTTTTCTAATTTTACACAGACCGATGTAAAATACAAAATGTCAAACACATTCGATTTTTCAGTTAAAGTACATACCTACTGGGCAAGTAAAATGTGAAATATAAATCTTTATATGATACTAAATTGTAATATTAATTGTACATACGTATATGCTGTATTATATGTGCATTTAGCAGGCCCTATACAGATGTTCTTATTTCAGCCTCCGTTGTTTATGTGCATTCTAAAATTGCAGTTTCAGTTTTTTTCAGTTTCAATCAAAATTTAAATTTTGCCAAGAAGGTCTTGATGGGTATCGATTCTTATCGATTTGAGTACGAGCAACCCAAATCCTCTAACACAATTCGAATCAAAGTTATAGTTTTTGAAAAAAGGGCATTTTTGGCATATTTGTTCAGTAAAAGTTACTATTTTCACTTAATAACAAGCGGTCCCATTATAAAATTATTTTGACCCTGACTAATTCATCCTAAATTGTAGTTTTAATAAATAAAATTTATTTCCGCCATTAATTTATAAGGCATATTACAACTACAAAAATAAATAGGTGAAGGATAAGGAACCGAAAAAAAAAAACAAATTTTAAAATAGGTTTCTTGTCATTTAAAACAATAAGTCAATAACCTACAAATGAAATTGTTATTTTCATGAAATATATTATTGGTAATAAAAATACGGAAAAGCGTAATAAAATGATTTTCTTTTTTAATTGATTATGTAGGCGTAGTAATATAAATCTCTACAATAATAATAATATGTTCAGATCGATGTACTGTACAAGAGGATATTAAAAAGAAAATTCGCTTTAACAATCTGGAGTTCTTTCAAAAAAAAGTTTATTAACCACTCAAAAAAATTAATCATACTTGTAACAGTATAGGTATATACTATATATGTATATGGTATATACTTATAAACTTATATTACACGCATGCCCAATTTCCGAACATCAAAGGATAAATGCGAATGTATACATGTATATATAAACGTTAGAAACAAATTTGAAATATTGATTTTTATTTTTCTTTTATTTTCTAATTTGTATAAAGAGTGAAAAGTTAAAGGTATACATGTGTATAATAAAGGGCGTTACAGTGTAATAACTTTAACTTTTAAACTTTATTGAATGAATAAAAGTGAATTAAACATTTGTCGACAATATTCAACGGATTATTAAATTTGAAAAGTTATATACGCCCGTCTTATATTTAATATTATTAACGAAATTATTATACTTATTACTTTAAAAACTTTTATATATATCCATACATACATACTCATTAAAACTTTTCTTATATAAAATACTATATTAAAAATATTATTATCATTAGATATTTATTGCTATAGAAAAGTATTTTTTAATTTATTTCACTTTTAACAAGATCAAATTTTATTTACTTTGAATTGGTATTCGTACATATTAAGTTTACCTTTTACAAAAAAGACAAAAACGAAACAAACAAACAAAATATCAATAGCAAAAGACAATACATACAGCCATTTAATAATATTATAAATCATGTTCACGCATCTTAAAACCCGCATCAAGTATATGTATATACTTTTTTATATAACAACACAGCAATTTATTATAATCTTATAACAAAAAAAAAATGTTAAATAAACATAAATTTTAAAAAATTGCAATTCTCTAACTAAACGTAAAACAAAGAACAAAATCCATTTATTATTCTAATCATTTATTTGCATCAAATAGTTAAATGCAATCATAATAAAACATTATACTATGTACATGTCCAACAAATTGTGATGGGTATACACACATTTTTAATATATTCCATAACCCATACCATATATACATAACAATATATCCGTATATATGAGCTTTTGTTGTATATATTCACGTGACCATGGTGGTCTTATACCGTTACAAACCCGAACACAACACATACACACACAAAACATCGTCGTCACATATGAGTTGCCATCAACAATACCAAAAAACAATTACAAAAAATTTAATTTTTATTTATATTTACCAAGTATTTATCACTTTTCTTGTTAGTAGTAACTAGTTAACTTAATTCATGATCTTTTAACTACTTAACGATAAATTACAATGGTAATTTGATATCATTTTGAATATAGCAAATAGATAATATTTCCACCTACACCTGTTTATAATTTTTTTAAAAACATAGTAGTAATGTATTATTATTATGCATATTATAATGCTAATCGTGCTGTGTAACCGCAATTTTAATATTCTTCCGACATTGTTGTTTTGGTTTAGTATATTTTTTTTTGGGTGACTATATTATATCTTTTGTATATAATATATATGAAGATATTTATCAGAAAAGCTCGTAATCTATAAGAGGTCAGAGGTTTCGTTACTCCGTCACGCTCGTGCACCCGCATACCATTTACACCTTTTTCGACGCACACACAAAACACTCATACACTATTATTACACTCTACTTATATAGGCAAAAGTCTAAAGTTATTTCAGGCAGCTCAGGTTGAAAGTCAAATCGAATTTGCTTTGATTATTTTGTTATGTGATATATATTTCCTGATTTTCAATTAAATAATAATATACTTATACGCAGAGTAAATTTTACCAATGTCAATGAACATTTAACAGATTTTAAAATATTATAAATTATTTTAACATCTTCCTTTTATCTGATCTTTTATTTATAACACAGGTTGTGTGAACTTTATCTATTTTCATAGAAATTTTGTTATAGACTTTAATGTATTTGTGTAAACAACTTAATATTATTTGTCAATGTAAATTTTAAATAAACATTATCATTTTTATTTATTATTTAGTATATTATCTTAATAAATTCATTAAGAACTGTTTAAAACTTAATCATAAAATTGTTATTAACATTAACGGTACTTGATTTTAAATATTACACACATATGCGTCATTATTAGATACGCATTTTGGTTTAAATTATTTATTTTAAATTTGAATATTATAATTCCAATTAAGACATTCAAATGAAAAATTTATTTTTAGTTATTTGACCTTTTTTCAGTATTAACCAAAAAATTAATTTTACGCTATATTCTATATTTTATTACTATATCTAATATATATTATAACATTTGGGATTTCCAGTTTCCAGTTAATCAAATGATATTAGACATGCTTTTGTATTGTGTGTGTAGTATACAATTATACCTGGTGATTCATAATATATAAAATTCAAAATCTTTTTTAAATATTTTTAGATCAAATTAAGATATAATTACCACATTTGGTAAGAAAGCAAATCTCGTTTCTGTTTTAATACAATTATACAATTTTAAGAAATTTGGCTATTTACAGAAGCACCTTTTTAGGAATGACAGCAAACAAGTTTTTTTATAGAAAATTTATTAACAAAACTTTTATGTGACTTAACTTTTTAATTGTTACTAAAAAAAATTAAAACGAGATGACATGATGGAATATTTGAAGTTTCGGAATGAGATTCTGAAGCACTGTAATATATTTCATTGTAGAGGTGTATACAAACGAGTGTATTAGTTCATTAGGGAAAGAGAGTGTATTATTTCACTTGTGATTTACTAACAGTCAATTAATTATAAAGCTCTATAAAACATCACATACACAAACGTATTAGTTTGTTTTCTGTATTAAACATAGGTATATATAGGTATGTGATATTATATAAACATTTGCATGAAAACACATTCTACTAATTATAAAACCAAGGGAAGAAGAAAAGCCTTGTGAAGTTAATTAGAAATTTGATGATTATCCCAAAATCCTGCTGCAACTTGTGTATTAGATTAAAGTCTCTAATCTGTTTAATTCGTGAGTAATTAAACCTGGTGTACGATTACAATTCTTAACGTAAATTGCTAAAAGTTTAACAGGGGTTTATTTTATACCAATTTAACCGTATAATATAAATAATTTGGACAAATATATACACAACCTAACACAACATACCATTACTTTATTTTCAGCCATGTCATCATTTCCTTTAATTTTAATACAGCAATTTTAAAAACATGACATCAGGTCTGTTCGGACAAGCCGTTAGTGGACTATCCAATGGATAGGTCGTCAGCTCCGTATTGCTCAGATCCGTTTTAATATACATTAGAAAGTCAGACCGAACGGTTTTTTTCCAATGCGCATGAGTCGTATCGTTTGTAAACGATAAATAGCTTTGTCCGAACAGACCTTTTGTGTAACAGTACGATTATTATTTAAAAAAAAATTATGTAATCCATATACGCAAACCAGTCACAAAACGGATCGTGAGTTATATTAAAATTAAATTCATTAAGACTTCAATTATCCATTCAGAGGTATTTTAACATCGTTATATAAGGTCTGTCAATATAATATTCATTTATGTCGGTATAATAAGAACTATCAAACAGAGAGATATCCATCTATAGAACAGCTTTTCATAACCCCATAACAAACACGTCATACACACACACACATTTACAAATATACACATGTTATGTACGTATAGAAACAACCTAAAATTTATGGATGAATGAATGTAAGAGGAAATATATAAGCTATATTATTATTTAACGTATTTCCATGGCTAATTGTTTACCGTAACACAAAAGTTTTAATCATTAATTTAAA